>CAJUYH010002305.1:15955-56816 GCA_910591685.1 Galerucella tenella | reverse complement strand
CTAATAACAAAATGCGCGTCATAGCCACCCAAGTTATGTAAAATGGCTGGAACAATGAAAACTTTTTTAAAACTCAAATTGCATGCTTGATGGGCGTATCCACGCTTCAATGATGAAGAAGTAAGTGCATATCATTAATAGTTATCGTAGAGTTGAGTCACGTATTCTGAGCTGAATTTTGAATTCTCTCATTTTAAGTTTAAAGAAGAGAATCCAAACGTAATAAAAATACCTGACGTTGATGTTGATGCGTTTCCTTTTCATTTGACCACTCTGTATTTCAAATAACAGTATCCGAACGTAATAAAAATACTTGTCGGCTCTTTTAAAAAAAGCTTTTCCTTCTGCGTGAATTTTTTTGTCTTTTTTGTTCTGTCGTTCGCAAATAGTTCAGAAAAATACGAACCAATCCATTTGTTACCCTTTATATTACGTTTTTCTTGTCCATCGACCGACAGGCTCTATTTCACACACGTCCATGATTTATGCACACGACCTGAGGATTTGGGGTCCTCACTTAAAGATAATGTGGTTAGATATTCACCACAACGTAATACACTAAATGGTAGCGAATAATATTATTTATTTTTGTTTTTTGTTCTATAAGCATCGCTGCAAAAAATTTGAGATTCTTAATACAACTCTACACACGGTTTCCTATTCCAATGAAGTTTAATAGGGCTAGAAATTGAAGATCGATAGGAATTTGTTATCTGATGAGCCGTTATAGTTACAAAGTTGAAATTTTCACAGATGATTTAATAGTATATTCTTCAACGAGACCAGAATGATGGCTATTATTCACGCGGATGAAGTTTCCAAAACGAGCGAGCGCAGCGAGTGAGTTTTGGAATCATCCAAGTGAATAATATCCATTCTACAGAAGTAAAAGACTATAGTTTCTCCACGACTGAAAAGAAAAAAACTTCCAGTGAGGATCGAACCTCGATCGTCCGCGCCATTGTCAACCACCACTAGGCTATAGAGCATATTTATAATATATATATATATATATATTATATATGTAACTCATATTTTTAATCGGAACCATTACATTTATAAATGAAATTAATTCCGGGAGGCGTAAATATTCGCTATTGCTACTGTTGTCCATTTTTTCCTCTTATAATACGTAAAATTATGATTTTATAATTATTTTGACGTTTCAAACGACGCGCTGTCAGAAGCGATTTGCGTTATTTGGTATTTGACGTTTTAAAGACACGATTTGATTTATTCATTTTCATTCATTTTAGCGTGAATTCCGATAACAATAGAATGTGAATGGCTAACGAGAGTGAATTCTTTTTATTATTTACTGTTGTGAATAATTTATATCATTATGCAGCTAAATATGTAAAAATAATTTGTGAGTTATTATTCAGTCGTGGAGAAAAAAATTGTATTTAAAACAACTTGCCAAACGAAACGATAGATATTGTATCGTTACTTCTTTTTATCTACCACCACCTTGACGCTGATACTAAAATATCCCCATAGATCAAATTGAATTAAATTCAATTACAGCTTTTCCGCTCTTATGTTTGGTTATATTGACGGGTTGATTTTTAAACGAGATTAACTTCACATTGTCGAAGAACCGAACGTTGTGAATTTTCGTCAACACTTGTAGGTTAATTAGACAGTATTGAATTGGGACTTCGCTTTGTACCCGCTAATATAATCAACCAGCACGGGAATCTCCTAATCAATTTCCAATTAAAACCTCGGGTTCTTCACTGGGAGAACAAACATTTGAAATGATCGTATTTAAAAGTGAAAAAAAGTAGATATAGAGGTAGCGTTAGAATTTTTTAATGTGAGTTATGAATAAAAAAAGCACAGAGGTTTTTGTAGATGGAATTTAATAGGCTTATTTATTTCGAAATCGCGACAAGTTTGAGAAAAGGTCCGGAGAATCATTATAAGTTCATTGAATTCTCGTGTGGTATTCGATAGATTATTTTTTTACGTTTCAATCAAAATCACTTTGAAGATTTTATGTTTATTCCAACAAATGTATATCACTCGACTTACTTAAGAGTCCATTCTTAATTTCTTGAAAATATTTAAAATAAAAATTCAAATCAACGGATCGTTAAAACTAAATTTTCTAGTGTGCCTTCAATTTTTAACCCCTTATATTAAAATTGTTCCTATTATCAGGTGAATTCTACCGTTAAATCCGATTCCAACATCCATATTTGATTGTGATTACATTCTCCCGACATCGAGTAAACATACGAGCAAACATTCTTGATTGCATTATAATATGAAGTTATATATGTCTCTTTTAAGCCGATTATACAAACATCAATTCTATTTCAAATTATTGCTGGACGTTTTTCGCTCTCGAATTGAATACAACATGTCTATTTCACCGAGTCTACTATCAATCATATCAAAATTCCATAGAATTTCACTATGAAAAGGTAACGCTGACCGAATGCTATTTGCTTTTATTCAAATTCAACTCCGGAATGGCTATGTATATAGCAGACGATTTAAAATGAATACGTTATTTTCAAAGCTTGATTTATGTATCTGTGTTTATGACAACATGAGCTGTTCCTCAAGCAATACTCATCCAATTGAATTCAAGAGCCACACACGGGATAGAAAAATCCTTGTTCTATTGCCAAAGGAGAAGTATTTGGTAAATTGCCATTCTACTTCTGTCATCCTTTCAGTAGTTATGTCAGATGTCAGTTTCATTCGGTTTTGTTTATATTTGTTTAATTGTTTATGTATATTTTTCATCACCTTTTTGTATTTGCTCTAGTTAGTTGTATCTCTTTATTCTTGTCAGTGCTATTTCCACTGACATCTCCCTGTCTCACATAACCAGTGACAGAATGACAGAAATGGAATAGTAACATGCCAAAAGTTACTAGAATGATTGGCATTAAGTATTCAGCTCACACGTCATTTCAAATTTTAAGATTTGCGCTTACATATTAACCCCTTCTTAATAGCATTTGTCTGGTTCCAGGTTAAGACATTGATACTACTATTGATAAACTTATTATTGATAAACTTACTATTGATAAACCTTATCCTGTACTTTGGAGGTACAAATAATACCACTTGTACTTCAAAATTATCATTTTAACTCAATTAAATATTTGTTAAATTTGTTTCAGGCAATTTGCAAATCGCTCCACACAATTCTTTACACCTGTCTCATCTCAAATTATTCTTGGATGTTGTGCGAGGGTCTCTACTTACATACTGTCCTTGTCTGGGCCTTTATTTCCCAAAGGAATCTGTTAAAAGGCATGATATTAATAGGATGGGGTACCCCGTTGCTTACAACACTCATTTATGTACCAGCCAGAAGCATATTCGGAGAAGGAGACGATGTAACGATGTAAGTATTCTATTCGTTGTAACATTTATAATTAATTTCCTTTTAATCCTGACTATGATAAATTGTTCTAGCCGTTTAACCTTATATTAGAGAAAATATTGGATTGGTTGTAGGTAATGTATTTATTACTATAGGGGTCGTCAAGGTCTAGTGGAAAGGCATGGATATAAGTTTTATATACAGATCAAAACAATCGATATTACCCATCCTAAAAATATAGCAATTGTGTGCACCAAGTGACACCAAACATAATCCAACCCACTAGTGTCTATTTGCAATTAAGCGGCTTAGAAAAGTGTCCGTTAACGTGTTAATTTCAGGGAATTTACTTATTGTTTTATTGTATGCCAAAGGGCATCTCAGTATTGTAATTATCCATTTTAAAAAAACTATTACACGTTCGAAAACACTCTAAGATAAAGGTTTTAACCGAAACCCAGTCCTACCAATATGGACAGCTGGGATAAATCCAATCACGTCCTCTAGCAGTTGGCTTACAGCTCTGTGAATAATTTTTATGATTTTTCCCAACAGATTATCGACCGGCTGTTCTCATTTTCCCACCCGGTTCAGCTCCACAAGACTAACCCTGAGTCATATTGAAGTTCCTTCAACACAAAACTTTTGCATGCAAACATGTTTTGCAATTCTATTTTTTGACGTGAAAAGTTACACAGACTTGACGTAATCCAATTTGATGTCTCATTTTATAACCTTCAAGTCAAACGGACATGTGAATGTGAAATAAAAAAAGACAGCACATTCAAAATACTTACACATCTCTTGTTAAAAATGTCAAAGAAGTTTTAAAAGAAAATTTCGTCGAACAAGAAATGTTCTCTGCTTGTTCTTGATTTGAATTGAACGCTAAATAAACTCTACAGGGATCTTGGATTATTGCAATTGAAATGAAATTAATGATGATAGAATCAAAATAAGAAGTGGATTAAAGCAAATATTGATACACGATAAATGTATGAAAAGAATAATTGGAATTTGAATGAAGCGGAGAGGATTGTGAATTGAAATAAAGGATTAAGATGAAATGAAAGCAGGATAGAAGAATTCGAATAATTCAACGCCTTTAAGAAGAATTAAAAACATTTTATTATGTACCTATGGATTGAGAACAGTGGCCTAAATTCTATATTTTTGTATCAGCTAAAATTTAATATTTCAAAAAGATCCATTCCATTTAAAAAGAGCAAAAATAAATTAAATGGAGGATGAAAAAGGATAACGCAGCTATTTTTCATAGAGACATATTTTTCAACTTTCTAGAACTAAAGTAGAAAAGGTTGTCTTTATTGCAGCATAACTTAGAACTACTCTTACTATTTTTATTAAAGCTTTGTTTTTTTCAACATTCTTCTTATAAATCTTAGACATGAAAAAAATATAACTCTGTTTAGAAGCTTTGTCATTAAAAAAAGAATTCTTCCAAAACCACCATGTGAAAATTGAAAATTTGCTCGACTGTCAAGAGAATTAAAGATAAAAGTAATACACTATATTCAAACTTTTCAAAACGAACAACTAACACGAAAAGTATAGCTGCTCATAATGCCTTTTTGTTCTATAAGTTGTGAACGAGAGAAGTTATTTCCTAAACTTTTGAAACTTAATGGATTGAGAAATTTTAAAGTTTTCCTTTGATAGTTTGTGTAAATTGCATTATAACTTTTATCCTTTTATATTGACAGTAATATGACATTTATAGCTCTAGTGTGAGGTCTAGTTTAATCTTTGCACACACGGAGCCGTTCAGGACTTTCTATGATTTCATAATAAATTGGCTGAAACTTGTAACAACAATAATCGTATGGCTCATCTAAAATGCACGAAATTTTTTATACACTTCAATAATAAATCCGAGTTAGGGAGGTGAATGGATGGAATTTAAACATTCCACAAATTTCTCAACCATAAAACCAAACCAACAGCATTCTTGTTTGAACAGCTAATTGAATATAATTTTTTATATTTCTTCCCATTTATTTCAAAATCGACTTCGATAGGACACTGAATGAAAAGCAAATATTGGGCAGGATATAATTCTAAGTACACAAAACACACTCAAAAATAAAGTAAACTCCCGATAGAAATGAGAATAGAATTGAAATACTCTTGTTTAAATTTGGTTTCACTTAAGACTGCAATTTAACTTTAATGGAATTTTAAATTTGATTAACATTTCTTGCAAAACGCAAAATTGGATTAGAACATTTTGGAGGACAATGTCTTAATAAAATTCTAATGTTCCGTTAAAGCTACACTCCAAAATAAACTACTGCGTACAAAAATGAAATAGGAAGTATTCAAAGTGTGATGCTTCTTGGCCCAATATAATATACATGTTTAAAATAAGAATTAAACTTCCTTTATCTTATTCCAACAAAAATTTCAAGCGTAGTGCAAGACAACAACAATTATATGTTTATCTGTTTTACTCTACATAGTTGAATAGTCACCTACTAGTAATTAATTAACCATTACGTATGAGTATGCTATACGATTAGGTACTTATGCAAAGTATTAGTTTAGCATGTAGTGTAATGTATTTCATAAATAAATCAAACATGTCCCAGTGCTAGAAGTAGTTGTTCCATTCCTATTGAGATGATTAGCCAAGTGACCCGCAGCACCACCTATTCAGAGGTCCTTTCACACTCATAATCCACGGAAGTATTCATCGACAATACATCCATTACAAAAGGAAGAGAGATAGTGGGCTCAATGTCCAAATGGTCACCACTCCTTGTGCTAGAATTCTCAGAATCGGTGTCATCACTGGTAAGAACCATTTTGCCTGTTTTTGGCATGGAATATTTCTCCAATAAGCTGCACTATGTTGGTTTTCCCATTTTCACCACGATCTGGTTCTAGTCAAATATTAAGCTCCTTATTTCGCCGGACCTTCCACAGTGCTGTTGGTCAAAGTCCAGAAAAATAGTTTAATTTGTTTTCTACTTGCCGTTTTCAACATTTGCTATGGTGGATCGCTTAGAAATTTAAATTTGACGCGTAAGAAACTAACCGCATAAATCATTTTTAATTTCGCGTTTTCTCCGTTATTACTACTTGTTCAGAGCTTGGTGTGCAGCAAAGATAATTCGATTTCAATCTCAATCCATCACCACCCATCCCAGTATACTTAAAAAATCATTTACCTTCCAAAGAGGCTGCTACCATTTATCACTGAGGATATCATATTTAGTATCTCGCTCTTCAATGGCGTATAACCGTTGAATGGAAAATTATATTATAATTTTCTCTTTAAAAATTGACAACATCAAATTAAAAGGAAAATAAACTAGAATATCTGGTTGAAATAAGTAGCTTTGACTACTACTATTTAAAATCTTTAAGAATTATAGACACCGTTTCACACAAAAAGAAGCCACATGAAGTTTGCCAACTGTCTTGCGCAGGAACCAAAATCAGCCTTGTTTATCTATGTCGATTCCTAACGACCGTTTCGTGCCATTGGCATTTTTTTTAATATTGACATTTGAAGTTGTGTCAATTTTGTAATATGGCGCTGGTTTTGACAACAATTTCGCGCATACAACTGCAACTTCACGGGAGTTCTTTTTACGTGAAACGCTGTCTACCAGACTAGAAGACCCGACAGACGTCATTTTGAGTGATATAATATCTATCAGCTATAAAGTTTTCTTTCTATCTTAATTGTTAATTAAATTTTTCTCTTCCAATTATACCTGATTGCAGCGCCACCTACCGGGACCGATTATGAATCTAAACCATTCTCGAATACACTTGAAACTTGCTTTAAAATCTTTGTAATTTATAAAAATGTTTCAAATAATCATTTCAGTTATTTTTAGTGACTGTCATCATGCCTATTGTTCCGTTTCACTTTGAACTCCGTCTAATGGTTATTAATGTAACGCGAAACAAGTTAAATAATCCCAAAGATATGCATTTATAAGGCAAAAAGAAATTTTTGACAATAAAATAGTACATAAATCCATTTTTTATTTATATATTTTCTCATTACAAGCTTTGAAATGTTCGACAAAAAATCTTCATAGTCACCCGAGGATGTTAAAGTTTTTTTACGTTACACAATTTAATATTCCTCCATTTCCTATGAGGTAAATATTTTCTCTTGGATTTATTTTTGTGTAATTTAAACCACACAACTCGAATATTCGTTTGATGATTTCGATCTGCTTCCATGTAAATAACGTCATAGTTATTTTTTAAACAGAAACTAATATGGTTATCAAGATTTTGATTTCAATAACTGCAATAAAAGTTTGGGGATTAATTATTGCAAATGTTATTTTTATTTGAAACCATAAATTTAAAAGCTGTTTTATCCATCCATAATTTTTTAATAAATAAAATCCGTTTTCCATTGTATGTTTTGTATTTTTAAAATTCGTTTCTTCGAATCTTTCATAGATACCGAAGAGGTAGTTAATAGAGAGAAAGAGATAGCAGAAACTATGTAGATACAAATAATCAAAGTGAAGCGATACAATTACAAGAACTTCAAAGTTTCGAGTATATAACAGTATTGTAAACAGATTCCTTTCATATGGGGCTGAAAGTTGGAGACTCGCAGCTTACATATACTTACATATAGTTATGCAGGTGTTAGTTCAGAAATATTTGGCGAATATGAGGCTTAGTAGCGTCAGCAAAACTTTACTGTTGAGTGCATTCTGCATTCCAAGTACGTTATATATTTTATCCTATTAAAATTTCGTGATAAATATTTACGTAAATAAGAAAGTAAGATCTTTCATGTTTCCAGAATAAACCAGATCGATGTATTTTCGAATTCACCATTATTATGTTCTGTAATATCCAATTGATTCTCTCTACTCTTATTTCTATTCATCTCGGAAAAAAGCTAATGCGTGTAACGTAAGCTTAGTAATGTGATCCCATCAAATCGAAAACGTAGAATTTCGGTGAAAAAAAAATTTTTTTCCTCCTGAAATGTTAATCCCTTTTATTAGCTTTGACGAGCAGCTCCATTGTTGGTGTTTGAAGGATAACGAAAAGGATTAGTGTATATGAAAGGATTATGAGTAGTTGATGGAGTCTTCACGCCTAAAAGAAACATTACAAATATAAATATATATAATAAGGTACGTTTTGTTTCACAAGTAAATTGATCTCTAGGTCTTGCTCCAACCAAAAACCAATTAACCTAAAAAAGCTTCCGCTGCAATACTCATGTATCTTTGAATAGCATTTCAATTTAAAAATTGAATAGATGAGGCTTTTACTTGATGTAGATCCATACTGAATGATGAAATAAAACAATTTAATTCGTTAAAATCTACTTTATATTAAACTTAAAGTTGTGACGCATTTCGCTAACACAGTAGCTTAGCTTTCTCAAACGTTTCACGTTAGAACGCACCTGAAGTTGCAGTCGTATGAGCTAACTTATTCTCAAAACCAGCGCCATATTTTAGAATTTAAAAACATTTTCACATTTTGTAGGTTAACCCAAAATTAAAATCTGTAAAATATTGAAAGATCAAAAATGTTCGACAGTAAGTGATTGCTTCAAACACAACCTCAAATGTCAATAATAAAATAGTTGTTGAGGTTAAACATCGTTTATCACGAAAATGGCAAATGGCGACATAGATAAACAAGACCGATTTCGATTTCTGCGCAAGACAGTAGTTGGCAAACTTCACGTGGCTTCATCTTACGTGAAACGGAGTCTATATTTAAATGGAAAAACAATAGTTCTAATACACTTTGGACTTACACGTCGTTAAAACTCTTAAACATCCTAAAAAAACTGAAGATATTTGAAAAAATAAAATAATTTTAGCTTGACTTCCACAATTCCAATTTCCTCTTTAACCTATACGTATTTCCCGCCGTAATTTCAGATTTAATTCGTTGACCATAACACAATTATACACTTAATGACATGATGGATATTAATCCGTTGTTAATGATCTTCAACGAAATTACGTGTTAAACTCCGTCTGCTTCAAGGATGTAATATGTAAAATAATCTTGTAATGCCAGACCGAGCTAAATGGGGGAATGAATTAATGATTAATTTTACGTATAAGCATAATAAACTCATATTATTATGACTAAAGTTAAGCTTTTCGTGTATATTAATGTTCTGTCTCTATATACTCGTGTATAAAACCAATTGGTACATAATTGTTAATTATGAGAAGAGATTTAGGGATTTAGGGAAAAATTGAGTTTGCCTTGTTTTATACCCAATACCCAATTAATGTATTGAATACGGGTGTCTTGATAGCCATTTATTGCGAGAGGCATACGTAGGTACACTATTTTTTCTAATCCCATATTTCAATTTGACTATCAGACATGCACAAATTTTAATTTCTCAAAAATATCGTATAAAATAATGAATATACCTACCACAAAAAACATACAGAAGATATGGAATTTTATGTAGACAAAAAAATATTTGGCGTTCACAACAATAGATATTTGTATTTTGTATGCCGAGGACTGAAAGTGCTACTTTGTTGGACGAGTCTGAAAATTGCAAGACGAGCGAAGCGAGGCGAGCAGCAGACGAGGTCGACAAAGTAGTATTTTAGCCGCGGCGTACACAACATTTTTTAGACGACGCATAAGATCCAAAACTTTTTCAATTACACTGAGGAAAGAAAATAAATAATAGAGAATCATAAACATTTTATTTATTGAACAATATAATATGTACTTAGTGATATTTGCAATGTCAATATTAATTTATTAATTATTTTCACATTATCTTGTACTATTTTATAATCTGAACAAAATAAGACTTAGAAATAAAAATAAAACAACCACAAAATGAACCTCTTCTGGTTCGTTGATTAAATCGTCCCGAAAGTGTTTTGCAGTACGTAACTGTCACTATCACTACATGGAACACTCAAAACACAACTTTCGGTATGTAAATGAATACAGAACGAGCAACTTTCAGATGGCGTCGTCTAAAAATGATATTTTACGCCTAGAATCTTACAGGTGCGACTATAATGGACAGTTTTTCGTCTTTGGTACATAAATAACTATTTCTAACTGGAAAGGAACAGGTGAGCTTCAGTTACATTTGGTATACATCAGTTGATAGCAAGAGTTATAGTTATTCACTTGGATGAATCAAGCTAAATCTAATTCGAATATGGATATCTGCGGGCCCCAGAGACTCTGAACTAATTCCGATACGAGAATTCAATCACCATCCATAATTACAAAAATTCTTACCACCAAATTACATTAGCGATTAGAGAAAAGTATATAATTGAAATTTTTAAAAAGAATTGATGATTTATGCAGACTGTAATTGAATAAATCCAATATTTTCTCATCATAACATATCGATGTAAACATAACATGCATATTTTCTGTGGCTCCCTTTTTGATATTATTTGTTTTGTTACAGTTGTTGGATAAAAGATACGAAATTTGAAATTATCAACCAAATACCAGTAGCTGCAACTATAATCCTCAATTTATTTTTCCTCATCAACATAGTAAGGGTGGTAGTGATGAAGCTCAGAAAAGGTCCTGCCGAAGGTCAAGGGTCAGGTGCATCGCGATCCTCATTACAAGCGTTAAGGTAGGTATGTGATTTATGATGGTTAAAAGTTTAGTAAACAAATAAATTTGGAGTTAATAATGTTTATTTTTTATAAAATACGACAGGGTAAAGTAAATTTGATTAATTTTATTCAGCCCTTTTTATTTTTTTTCAACTAAGCTCTTGCTACTGTGAATAATATTACAATGTATATGATTCAAGAACGTCTTCTATCTGGTGACTCAGCATTTCTTTTAAGTTTGACCAGTTACATCTGCTGCCAGATCAGTATTGCTTCTCACATTGTTAAATTGATGATTGATCAGGGTGTTTTCTTGATATCAATAATCTCTCCAGTCAACTGTTTTTACCACAACATTGGTTTTTTAAGTTTTTCTGCCATCGATTCAGTGGACTGTATTTATATAAGAACATGCTCTGGCATCAAATGATACACTGTAGCTCGTCAACAATTCAGTATACTTTAATAAACTACATGTAACAATGAATATGGACAAGCTTTTCATTATAAGCTCGGCAATATTAGGAACTGTCTTATTATTTTCCTTGTAGCTTTCAAAGCACTATTCACTATGAAACATACTTTTGCTTTTAAGTTTGATTCATGAACGTTAGTTTCATAGAAAAATGCATTTATTATTCAAGAAAATAAGGGAATTAAGATGAAGTAATATGGAGATTTATACATTTGGTCTGAAAATTTTGTTTTTATACCGGGGAAGGAAACTGTATATTTTAGCACTCTCAACATCAACTATAATAATTTTAAAAATTAACCCATAAATTTATTGATTGACTGTTACAGAGCGACTTTACTTCTTGTACCTCTTCTGGGATTAAACTTTCTTCTGACACCGTTTAGACCAGAAACTGTTGAACCTTGGTTGTACTATTATGATTTGTTGTCAGCAGTAACCACTTCGCTTCAAGTAAGTAAAATATTCTAAACCATTCTATTCATATATACAGTGTGATAAAGCTCAGTAGGTCATCCTTGATAACTTTTTCTCAGAACTATAATAAACCCATAACTGTAAGATTATAACCTCAAAGCATCCCTTTGTTGACAATGTTAATGATCAATATTTTATTAAATTTGCTCTAAATTAGTTGCAAAGGGTAAAGATATCAACTCTGATTTTCTCTATGTTTGCCTAGATCATTAATCGACCTTATGTACATACAGACGGCCTTATTTCATGGTATAATGAGTCATTAATCAAATATGAGTCTTGGCCTTTCACATTTTGTTATTGTTTCTGAATACTTGTCGTTTCATTGGAAATAAATTTGACGCTCTAACAATATTTACACAATTTTTATAGGTTAGTTAGCGTTAAGTGTTATAAAGTATAATAAATCATAATTCAAGTCTATATCATTTTTTTAATTAACGACCTCATATCACTTTAATTTCAAATATAGAGTTGTAGTAATGAGTAATTTTGATTTCACTTCAATTATGTTATTCAACATAGATAATAATATCTAAAATAAATAGCTAAGACAAAAAATTTAATTTGGTTTTGTGCTATGACTTTTTTTTATATATTAATGACTATCCTTGGTTGTTATGGTTTCAATACTTTGTATGAAATATTCTTCTGCTATAGTTTCCTTGTCTCTAAGAATGTATTTATAATATGTATTTGGGGTGACATTTTCTGGGACCTAAAAGATCTAGTAGTTCCTTTAGTCCTATTTCCCGGAGGAATTTTAGGATGTCTGCAGGCTTCAACTTAGGTAAATGTTCCTCTTCTATCAAGTAACCCCCATGTGCTGTGCTCTAGGATTCTGAAGTGCTATGCAGTTTGAAAGTATGTGGATGGATGTTTCTCCTTCCATGCCACAAAATCTACATTCTTCTTCCTCCACACTTAGCGCAGTTTTACTTTGACTTATGCATTCATTTGATCTCAGCAGGTTGTAATCACCCAGAAGAGTCTTTGATTGTATAAGCCCTAGATCTTTCCAATGCTCAGATCTTCTCCTTTTCTCGGCTTTACCTATTTCTCCCAATATAACATTAGGGCTGATTCCGCAAAAGGGTTCAGGCCCCCAGAAAGGTATTTCAGTCCCCCCCCCTTTGCTAGTTCATCTGCTATTTCATTTCCTTCTATGCCAGTGTGTCCTGGAATCCATAGTAAGGTGACTATATTGCTCTCGCCTAGTTCATAGAGTTTGTCTAGGCATTCCCACACCATTTTAGAATTGATTACACAAGAGCTCAGTGCTTTAATGGCTGCTTCATCTCTAAGTATATACTTTTAATATTTGTTGCTCCACTACTATTTTTCTCTGCCACTAATTTCTTCCACATTTCCTTTGCATCTCCTCTATTCATATAAATTTTGATATTATAAATCCCCCTTTTTTGTTGTCTGTTTTTATTCACTACCCACTCTATTTCGTTGCTTTCTATATTGGTTGAAGTCATTATAATTTGGGTGACGAAATGGCATAGTTAATTTTGAATTGAGTAGATCAAAGAGAGCACAATAGATCTTTTAGATCTCAGAGTATGTCATCCCTACATAAATACATACATTTTGATATAGATAAGTAGTTAATGAGTTTCAGAGAGAACGGCTGGTTTAATTGGTATATTTTTGTATAATATCCCAACGTTAATTATTGACTCAACGGCGTAGAACATTTTACAAGCGACATTATAATGTTTGTCATAAACTAATATACATCAAGATATTCTAGTTTAATCAGTCGTGAATGTAGATTATGAGTGATTAATCACGGAAGTTGATTAATCGGTTCAATATGCAACTGTAACGTTCCTCTAACAACTTAACGCTCGCAACAGAACTTTTGGGACGGTTTAAATAAACACGTTGATCGTTTAAATGTTCGACTATAATTTAGATGAGCCGTGCTAGAGAGCTTTGCAAACAATAAATTAAATTCACAATGACATATTTTTTTTTCTAGTGTTTACCTTCGGACAACATACGTAGACCGTTTGAATTTATTGGTATTTTTGGTGGCTGTACAAAAAAATTGTGGTTATAGCATCATTATATCGTGCAGCTATCCCAACCCCGCTTAACTTGGAAGTGTATTTCAATGTCTGTCGTGGCATATAGCTACAAAAGTAGTTGCTGCTTCTAAGTTATATTTTCAGTAGTAATACCCCTAGGGTCTTGATAATACCGAGATAATTTTGTCATAGAGAATGCTGAAAGCGTGTTGCTTGATAAATAGCCCAAGGCCGCAGGCCGAGGGCTATTATATTTGAGCAACACGCTTGAAGGATTCTCTACGACAAAATTTTGAGTTTTTATCAAGACCCGAGGAGTATTCGATAAGATAATTTTTTACTTTGTAGATATCAAAAAATTGATTGTCAATTTGACGCTTAATACTTTTCAATACAAACTTTATTGGTTTTAATCAAATATTATTCATTTTCATTTAAAACTACAGTTGTGAAAAGTACAATTGGTGAATTAATTGAATCGTTAGATGCAATACCAAATCTTCGCGACATTTTTAATCCAGTTGTCAGTTTGACGTTTAATTAATTTTTAATAAAAAATTAACACCAAACTGAACATGTATAGTTTGGCAAGTTTATCTGAAGCTATACGGGATCGGTAAGAGGCGAGGAAAAACATGGCGCCTATCTGTCAAACGTACAAATGGCGTACGGTACCTATTTTACCAAGTAAAACTGAAAATACAAAGGTAACTGACAATACCAACGCCACTGGATAAATCAATATCATCAATTGACGAAGTGAGAGGGAAGATCTCACGCACGCGCTTGCCAATAAGAAGTCAGCTGGTCGATACCAATTATGTAATTCGGAGGGTGTGGTCATTATGGTTTTCGTACAACGCTGCCAGAGCTTCAAAAAGCCCATAACATATTTGGAAAAGTGTTCATCTTTAAATATTCATAAATTGAAAAAATAATGTTAATAGAATAAATCCAAGAAAACAAGTACATACATTATAAAATTAACGTTTAATCATATTTTTAATATTGTTGATAATACAAAGACCCTTTTCTAATTATTATCACTACATAGTAATCACTTCAGTTTTTTCATAGTTAAATGTGGCAATGTCGAATGTTTTCGACTGCATTCCTTTCACGGTTTCAGATAAACTTGCCAAAGTATAGGGTATTATCGATAATAATACAACAAGTGTGTTAATGATTATCGAAATACAAATTTCTTCGATTTTGAGAAACAAATTGTTGTTTGGAAACAACACCAGCGCGTAAGCGCGAGTGTGGTTTCCTAAAACAACAATTTGTTTCGAAAAAGAGGAGAAATTTTCGATAATCATTAATTACATGAGTTGTATTTGTCAAGATTATTTCTTGATACAATGATTCTGACATTTCTTTAATAATTTGACATTTTCTGTCAGTCACTAGATTTTTAATAATAAAGCAACTAATGACAACGCGAAATACACAGATAGGAAAATTGCATGTATCCAATCAGGTGCCGAAATACAAAATCGAAAACATGGTGTTTTCAGATATCAATCCTCATATTTAAACCAATCGAAGGCGCGTATTTTGATTTGAGTGAAATAATCGCTGTAATACAGCGGTGATTGGATGAAATTTGACACATGACTTGAAATTAAGTAATTTGATTGGTTCTTATAGTCAGTAAAAAATTATCAAATAAATACTATCATTGTCTTAGTTTCAATCAAAAACCACAGCGAAAAAGTCCCATAACTACATTTTTCGGTCATAAAAATCTCTCTTTTTCATAAAGTTTAATTAAATTTAAAACCTATTAAAACGAATTATTATTCCAGGGTCTTTGTGTTGCCATACTTTTCTGCTTCTGCAATGGAGAGGTAAGTTTTAATAAATTTCCATTGATAACCTGTAAAAGTAATTTATAAGTTTGTTTGTCAGGTTCTTAATTATATAACTATAACAAAAGAAAAGTTATTTAATTTCAGAGAGGACTGAAAAGTATCTATAGACTTAAGAAAGTGTAATAGAGTGTATATTATGTTACTGGGAACGATTGATGTTTAATATATCCAGCGTTTTAGCTAATTGACAGAAACCTAAGAGACACAGTTCGATGAGTGATAATAATTAGATATTTTAATTAATTTCTCGAATGTTTCCCATTACTTTTTTCTTTATAACGCATGCTATCTCAGTGGGAAACAAAGGAACAAGAGCTCTATTAGCAGTAGCTAATATTATGTATGAAGATGTTAGTTCTTCCTTCACTGCGATTAATCCTGAACCCCTACTTATTCTATCTCTACTTCTCTATTTTACACACACTAAAGATCTGTCCAAACAAATTACTAGACCTGATCCGAGCTGAGCAGAAGTTCGAAATGTAAAAATTCCCGGATCAATAATCAAGAAAAGGCTTAACAAAGCAGGGCAAAAAAAGAAGACCACCGTTCTGGCTCACCAGGGAACATAAAGAGCTGCTTGAGCTTGTGCAAACTGGTCTATTCATTACCGGAAACAAATGTTGTATTCTGAAGTCATTCTGAAGTCACCAGGAGAAGACCAAAAGACTGTAAAATCTCGCCAAGAGCTCGATTTCGTGGTGAGTCAGTAATTTTCTGCTGAGACCTTGAAGAAACTGTTTTGCTGAATGAGAAGCCACTATCTGCAAACAGTTTAAATAACCTAGGTACTTCATTTTGATCCAATTATCTCACAATTCATACAATTATAACTAAAGCTATTTGGTGAATTTTATCAAACTATTAATGATTCGTTATGTTTGTTCAGGAGTGTATTTGTTAATGTTTTTTCCAGGTTCAAGCCCAGATAAAAAGAAAATGGCGTACCGTTCGGTCTTTCAGACCGAGAGCTAATTCATGCAGTGCAACGACAATGTCGGTACGTAAGGTACTAACCAAGCGCTTACTAATACTACTAACTGTTAGGTGTTGAAGTAGATTTTAATAATTTCAGTTCGATCAAAGCATTTGACGAGGTACGTACTTTCAAGAATACACGCCTTATGTTATTTTATTGACTAATTTTGATACTAATAATATTGTCATGTTTTTCTTTCTCTACTCTCTAGAAAATAATGAAGCCTACAAGAATGTAATGGGCTACCGGTCTATATTAGTTAATGTTTAATATCTTCTCGAACCTACTTCCATGTACGAGGTCTCAAAGCTATTCACCTCTCTCCTCCAATTTTCGTGTAATTTGTAGGACTTTGACTGAAAAATAGAGAGTCGATTCTTGTCAAAAATTTAGCTTTCCAAATGAAATCGCGTTATTGGATTTTATTTATTCACTCAATGCTGTGTAGGTTACAGAAAGCAAAACCAGTCAGTTGAAAAAGAATTGGAATTTCCGATGGATTTTTGCTTTGTTATACCTTGTTTTTAAATAGTTTCGAAGTTGAAATTTGTTCTTAAAGAGATTATTACTATCATCAACAAGATATTGTTTATTTATCAACATTTTCAATAAGCTTTAACACATAGTACTGCGAAGGTTTAAATACTTACCTTTAAAATTTCTTAGACTATTTTATTTATATTTGTGCAGGTAAATGAAACACCATCAGAACTTGATTGGATGTTGAGAATGATTATGGAATAATGTCGTACTTACGGTAATTGGGAGATTTAATTAATAGGTGGTGGTTTTTTTAAAATTGATAAATATTATTTGAGTGGGTTCCGGGTACAGGGATATTGTAAAAAAAGGAAGACGCACTAGCGAAGCTGCATTCACTGGTCCTGGAATATTAAAAACTGATGTACGTGGTATTTGATGTGGGTAATTAAAGGCTTATTATTAGTTTATAGATAAATAAATCGGGTCCGTTGAACTATAGGGAAACACGAATTTTTGACTGATTTTGCGAAAAATCGATAGTACTCACCTATTTTGAGAATAATCCGTCAAAAAATTTGCGGGTTATACATATTTTGCTGAGAAAAATCCAAAAAAAGATTTTTTTTCGCCACTTGAGCCATAACTTTTGGGCTAGTTATTTTATACAAACCACAGTTTAAATGAATTGCACTGTACGGAAAAGTGATCAACAACATGTTTTCTCGCTAATTATAACAACATTTTAGTTAGTTTCTTCATAATATTGTTTAAATTACCACTTTTATAAATATATATTTGACAGGCTACAAATTTGTATGAAAACAATTAAATCAAATGACAAATGACATAGAAGCTCTAGCGTAATGTGTAACATGGTTGCCAGCTGTAAACGATTACTTGAGAATCATGATATTTTTAAAATATTAATTAATTATTGCATTCGAATTTCATCTTAGAAAGTATTGGATGAGAGGGATGAATGCATTGTAATGCACATCAATCTATTCAAGAAGAGGAAAAAAAACTATAATAATTGGATTCACCCTTCCCCTTCTAGAATAACTTAATGTGGATTACAAATAATTGGAGGCATTTGCCTTCCCCTCAAGATATTCAAGAAGGGAATTGTAGTATATACTTTCACTTAGTCTTAAATTGTTGCTAGGATATTTTTGTCATGTTTATTTAGTTGTCATGTTCAATTTTGTTCATTAAAACCTATCTTGAGGTTTCCTAATTTTATTTCAATTTAATGAACAAAATTCTGTGAAGAGTGAAGATGGATCGTTTGCTTCGTCCCGAAAAATTTACCAGTGATCCATACTCTCCCACAGCTTCCAAAGAATGGAAACATTGGATCCATGCTTTTCAAAATTTTTTGGCATCTGCTGTCACTTTGACGGAAGGATCCTCTGAAAACGAGGCAAGTACTATAAAATTAAATATTCTTATCAATTACATTGGTACCAATGTGTATGAACACATATCTGAGTGTTCTTCTTATGAGGAGGCACTGAACATTCTGGGGAAAATGTATATTAAAGAAGTGAATCAAATATACTCTAGACACGTACTTGCAACTCGTAAGCAGCAGCATGGTGAGACTATAGATGTATACGCTCAAGTTTTAAATTCTCTTAGTAAAGACTGTATGTTTAAATCTGTTACTGCCGACGAATATCGCAACGAGTATATTCGAGATTCTTTTATTCGTGGCATAATATCTCCACATATAAGACAAAGACTACTGGAAAATAAAACATTAACTCTACATCAAACTCTCAATCAAGCGAAATCTTTGGAAGCGGCTCAGCTTCACTCAAATGCTTACGCAGAACTATCTTGTCCACCTTCGTTAAATGCTTCTACGTCTAACTATCCGTCAGATCCTAAGCAAGAAATTGATGACCCTCAACTAAGTGCCACACAAACTCGCTTCAAATCCACTTATCTGTGCTTCTTTTGTGGACATAGATGGCATCCTAGAGTTAAATGTCCTGCGAAAGACTCTGCTTGCTCTGCCTGTAAGAAAAAAGGACACTGGGCCTCCGTATGTCAATCATTCAAAATAAAACAGTCCAACAGAGATACTATTACATCTGCTATAGGAAATTCAATTATAGCTGCTTTTCATCCTAGTCTATCTAAGTCTACTATTAAAATTTTAGTCGATGGCTTTTATGTTGA
This sequence comes from Galerucella tenella, assembly GCA_910591685.1. NCBI lineage: Eukaryota > Metazoa > Arthropoda > Insecta > Coleoptera > Chrysomelidae > Galerucella > Galerucella tenella. The sequence continues at coordinate 37,349 of CAJUYH010002305.1, read as the reverse complement.
TGCTTTGGTGGATACTGGAAGTTCAGAGAGCTTTATAAGTTCTAACATCGTTCGATCCAGGAATATTAAAACTTTTCCCTTCACTGGCTGCGTTTCTATGGCCTCTTCTTCATTTACTTCTAAAATACTGGGGTACTCTTTAGTCAACCTTAAATTCTATGAGCACCACCATAATAAGGTTAAGTTATTAATTCTTGACAATTTATGTTCTGATGTTATATTAGGTCATAATATTTTAAGTCAACACTCGTCTTTGGAGTTGAAGTTAGGTGGGAATAAATCTCCTATTCGTATTTCTAGTTTAGTGGCTGCTAAAGTTCCCGAAGCCAGTATTTTCGAAAACATGTCTAGTGATTGCCGTCCAATTGCTACCAAATCTAGAAGATATTCACAGGCCGATGAAAAATTTATCGAATCTGAAATCAAAAATCTTTTACAGGAGGGTATTATTGAAGAAAGTTGTTCTCCTTGGAGAGCGCAAGTCTTGATTACTTCCAACAACAATCATAAAAAAAGAATGGTAGTTGATTACTCACAAACGGTAAATAAATTCACATTTCTAGATGCATTTCCACTTCCTAGAATAGATCAAATGATTCAGAGTATATCTCAATATACATTTTTCAGCGCCGTTGATCTTCAGAGCGCATATCATCAAATTCCTATCAAGTCTTCTGATAAACAGTTCACTGCTTTTGAAGCTTGTGGTCAGCTTTACCAGTATACTAGAATACCTTTTGGAGTAACAAATGGTGTTGCTGGATTTCAACGAGTGATCAATAGCATAATACAGCTAGAGGATCTTAAAGATACATTTGCTTATTTAGATGACATTACCATTTGTGGTAAAACTCAGGAGGAGCATGATTTTAACTTGGACAAATTCATCAAAATTGCACAAAAGTACAGGCTTACGATAAATGACTCCAAATCAAAATTCTCTACAAAAACGATTAAACTTTTAGGTCACATTATTGAAAATGGCACTATTAAGCCTGATCCAGATCGTATTAAGCCTCTCATGGAGCTTTCAGAACCCAATGATCTTCCATCTTTACGTAGGGCATTAGGTTTGTTTTCTCACTATTCTCAGTGGATACCATGTTTTTCAGAAAAAGTGCATCCTTTAACACACTCAGAATTGCCTCTTTCCGAAACAGCAAGAAAATCGTTCAATCTTCTCAAGCAAGATTTAGCATCAGCAATGCTAACGTCCATAAATGAAAATGAAATGTTGACTGTAGAGACTGACGCTTCCGATTTTGCAATAGCTGCGACTCTTTCCCAATCTGGTAAGCCAGTGGCTTTCTTTTCAAGGACTCTTACTGGTAGTGAAAAGAACCATTCATCTGTCGAAAAGGAAGCTTATGCAATAGTCGAATCTATCCGCAAGTGGAGACATCTGTTATTGCCTAACTATTTTCAGTTGATTACTGATCAAAGGAGCGTATCTTTCATGTTTGATAACAGGGCGCATGGAAAGGTAAAAAATGATAAAATCCTACGCTGGCGTCTAGAATTGGCTCCCTTCAAATATGATATTATCTTTCGTCCTGGTGTTTTAAATCGAGCGGCTGACGCCTTAAGTCGGGTTAGTTCTTCCACAAGTAATCTAAGTAAGCTCTCTGAAATGCATGTATCACTATGTCATCCTGGTATTACCCGTATGTACCACTGGCTCAGGTCAAAGAATTTGCCTTTTTCACTTGAAGAAGTTCGCAAAATGACAAGTTCTTGCCGCATATGCAATGAAATAAAACCCAAATTTTATAAAGCACAAAGTACCCTCATCAAATCTACTATACCTTTCGAGAGACTTAATTTAGATTTTAAAGGCCCCCTTCCAACTTCTTCTGCTTACGGTTGTAGACGAATTCTCCAGATTCCCGTTTGCATTTCCTTGTTCCAGTACTACTTCTTCTGAAGTTATAAAACATCTCAAACAACTCTTCTTTCTATTCGGTACACCTTCTTATATACATACTGATCAAGGTTCCTCCTTCATGTCCCGTGAAATTAAGTCCTTTTTACAACATCTGGGAGTAGCTACGAGCAGAACTACTCCATACAATCCCCGTGGAAATGGCCAGTGCGAACGCTACAATGGTATTATATGGAAAACGATTAGATTGGCTCTTCAGTCTCGTAATCTTCAGATCAATCAATGGGAACAAGTACTGCCTGAAGCTCTTCACTCTATCCGATCATTACTATGTACAACCACTAATTCTACACCTCACGAAAGGATGTTCACCCATCCAAGACGCTCAATGAACGGAACCTCTCTTCCGACCTGGCTGAGTACTGGTCCCGTTTTAATGCGAAATTTTAATCGGACAAGCAAGAATGATCCCTTAGTTGAAAAAGTAGAGCTTGTTCATGTGAATCCTCAATATGCTCAAGTACGTTTATCTGATGGAAGAGAAACCACCGTATCTTTGAGACATCTAGCCCCTCTTCAAGAGTATGACACTGTACAAGTTTCAGGAGAAGATTCTCCTCCGGCCGCTCAAGATGAACAAAAATTTGCTAAGAATGAACCACTCCCAAAAAGGTCCACTGTTATTCAAGATCCACGGACTAGTGTTGACGATGCTGTAACACCTCCTAATCGTTTAGTTGACCATCAGATACCCGAAACGGATACTATACCTTCCGTGCAGAATTACGATAACAGTAGACCTACTAGAGCTAGAAGACCCCCTGCATTCCTGGAGGATTACATTCATTAACTCAGGCGGGAAGAATGTAGTATATACTTTCACTTAGTCTTAAATTGTTGCTAGGATATTTTTGTCATGTTTATTTAGTTGTCATGTTCAATTTTGTTCATTAAAACCTATCTTGAGGTTTCCTAATTTTATTTCAATTATAATAATTGGATTCACCCTTCCCCTTCTTGAATAACTTAATGTGGATTACAAAGTATTGGATATCTTTTGAGGGCAAGGCAAATGCCTTGCCCTCAAAAGATATTCCAGAAGGGGAAGGGAATATAACCTTGCCCTCAAAAGATATTCCAGAAGGGGAAGGGAATATAATAATTGGATTCACCCTTCCCCTTCTAGAATAATGTTATTCTAGAAGGGGAAGGGTGAATCCAATTATTATATTCCCTTCCCCTTCTGGAATAACTTGATGTGGATTACAAAGTATTGGATATTTTTTGAGGGGAAGGCTGAATACAATGATTATATATTTTTTGTTTCCCCTTCTTCAAATACGCAATATAAGGATATCATCATATATACAATGTGTTTATAATTTCATTTATGTTCTTGGGTTTGTCTTGAATGAATCTTACTAAAAATATAGTCTGATACAATATTTAATTTCGTATCTTAATAGTCATGTAGCATGATTGTCGAGTAGTCGATTACAGCTGGCAACCACGCTACAAAGTATTGTATGTTTTGTAGGTTGCATATCTGTGTATGCGATTATTATTAAAATTATTTATATCCAAACTGGTTGCCTGTCAAATATATATTTATAAAAGTGGTAATTTAAACAATATTATGAAGAATCTAACTGGATTTTTTTCATAGATATCGAGAACACATGTTGTTGATCACTTTCATGTACAGAGCAATACATTTAAACTGTTTTTTGTATGAAATATCATGCCAAAAAGTAATGGCTCAAGTGGCGAAAAAAAATCTTTTTTTGGATTTTTCTTTGTAAATTGTGTATAACCCGCAAATTTTTTGACGGATTATTCTCAAAATAGGTGAGTACTATCGATTTTTCGCAAAATCAGTCAAAAATTCGTGTTTCCCTATAGTTCAACGGACCCAAATAAATCTCCAGTTGTTGAAATTATTCGCTTCCAAAATTGGCACAGAAAGACTACTCACAGCTGCCATTTTGTTGCTGCACCTTTTTCACTTCTTGCAAACTTTTCGCGATTACGCTAAGAAAAATTACCCACAGTTTACCCAAGGAACAGTCCTGGGCCCATAACCTATTTGATGTGGGTAATTAAAGGCTTATTATTAGTTTATAGATAAATTTATTAATCGTATAAACATGACATTAAGTGACAGTGACTAGCTACGACATACATTGCATATATGATTTTCTAATTTTACTTAACACGTGGTTGTACATCTCAGTTGATTCAAACTAAATTCGTGCTGAAACAGGAACATTGCAAACTCCTGGTCGAAAAGCCCTCGGAGACAGTGACTAATGAAATATTAAACCTCAGCAGGGGCAAGATATGGAGATTGACGGGTTTACTCACCTGTTACTATACCCTAAGGAAGCACATGCATACAATCAGCATATATAAGGAAGAACCTAACTGTCGCTTGTGCATGGAAGAGGAAGAAACAGCATATCACATTATTTTCGATTGTGAAGCATAATCTCATTTGAAGATCTAGATTCCTAGAACTAAAGCATTCAAGGAAGGATGAAAAGACTGTTGAGCCTGATAAGGACTACTGACACAACCAAAAGCACAAAAACCTAAAGGCTGAGGTGCCGCGGAGCTTTTGACTGATGATATTAGTATTATTTGACAACTACATTCATTGATTAGTTCTACCAATAACATGATATAGTTGAAATAATACCCTTCTTGGTGTGCGTCATCGATTGTTAATCTCCTTCTATCACATTACGTAGGAAGAAATGGAAAAAAAGGCAGGTCTGTGATTAATCCTAATGAAAATATCACAATAATGAACCGTTTGAATGTTTTACAAACGTTAACCCTAATCTTTGACTTACAAAAATTTGATTGGTTGATGTTTAGATTACGCGCCAGCGCAACCTATCAATCGCGAGGTTAAAATACTATGAAGGCGTAACTTTCGTAGCGGCAATGTGTCTTACGTCTTTTTCTACTTTCACACTGACAGTTCTTGTCAGGTGTGTACTTTGTTGCTTACGGTCAATTATTGTTTATGAGAAGTGAATATTAATCTTATTGTTATATTTATCTAAATAATACAAAAATATACCTAGATACACGAAAATGCATCAGCATTTTGAAAGTTCTTAAGTATTTTCAGTTAGAAAAAGAAGCTTGTAATTATTAATTTCATAGCCTTCTCGGCTTTGGCTAAATACGATCCTGATGATTTTATTTATCAAATTTAAGGTTAGCTATATGTCAAAATAGCAAATAAAATAAACGACATGCCGAAAACCCGGATATACGTCACAATCGATGACGCACACCAAGAAGGGTATTATTTTAACTAAGTATAACAACATTCAGTATAAATAAAATCTTTTTATTGAGCTGTTCGTATCTGTTGTACTACACTAGAAATCTTACAGTCATTGCTTCAGCTTCATCCTCATCATGAAAATTAGGAGAATTATCTGGACGCAAGTAGATTCTATTTCTTCGCAACACAGCTATTTTACGTTTTAATTATACTCGCATTTCCTCAAGATTATTGCAGGCTTCTAATTTCTATGACTTTTTTGGTAAAATATGTCTTCATTCAATTGAAACTCTCCCATCTGCTATGCATGTTGATCATTATGTTTTTTCATTATTATTTGCTGTTCCAGTAGATTTTTATAAGTAGTTTCAGTCTTCAGTTGGAATGTTGAACATATATTTTTATTGCGGAGTTTTCGTCTCATAAGCATTTTTGATGGAGATGGTAAGGATGCTTTTTGGACTACTATTAGCTTTTTGGACTACTATCATATTCTAGAATAATCTGGAATTCATTTCCACCACTTCTCGCTGCTTTCTCTATTATGCCTTTCATAGTATAGTAAGTTTTTCATTAAAAACCAGCCCTTTTTGGTGAAGCTTAACCGTTTTTATCAAAATCTAGCGTTTAATCAAGGTTTTGGTGGTATTATTGATAAAATTTCCCAATTTTTAAAAACAAATGATTATAATGTGTCTGTTTTTGATTAAAAATTAGTGCTATTTGAACTTTTTAAAACAAATTAAAGGGATTTTCAACAAAATGTAAAAAATTCCGGCTATAGTGACTTTAATTGTATCTTATAAATAATCCCGGCAGCAAGGATTTCTAAGCAATACGTAAAATATCCCTGCTGTCGGTATTTCGATTGTAATTTTTAGGTCCCGGCTGTCGCGAGCATAAGCTAGTCGTATAAAATCAAAATTAATTTTGTTTGCGTCGTAATGATGAACGATTTAAAAATCTGGATTATAAAGAAAAATTCGGTATGCAAGGGAAATATAATAAGAATTTATTATCTAAAAGAGGACATTCTCTGGAAGCTTAAATTATTCCAATACTGAGAGATAAAATCAACTGCGAAAGCATGGATAGTTAAAGCATAACGAAATCCAGTGGGATTGGAGAGAATTTAAAAAATAGATTAATAAAGGACGTGAGCTTGTTCAAGCTCGTGAAAATGGTTATAATTTTTTTGTGAATCCTCGATATTATATAAAGGGTGTCCCACGACGAGTTAAAGCTATCTGTATATGGCAAAATACTTATAGTAAAATCGGATCGGATGCGATCTTTTTAACTAAAATATTTTTTTTCAAAGATGGCAGACTTCCGGTTCTACCCAAGTCGACTGCAACTGTTATTTTGAATAGAACACCCTGTATATTAATACATTTTTAAAATCTACGTAAAATTTTAATATACTTTTGTCTGAAAACTTTTTTCGAAAAATGTATATTTTTTGAGTTATTAATTTTTTTGTAAAAAATTTGACGGTTGCAGACCCTTACAAATTATTTTTTTAAGAGGATACCCTTAAAGATATGAAAATGGCTCCAGTTCGGTTGCTTTCAGCAAGGTCAGACCTATTTGAATCTATGTTAAAAAAGTTCATTTTGTACAGGGTGTGTATAGAAAGTGTTCAAAGTTTAACTTCATAAATATCAAATTTCTTTATTTTTTTAAATAGAACCACCCTGTTTTTTCTATTTAAATTCATTCAGGGGTAAAAAATAAGGCAAATTCATGTATACTTTCCTATACCCAAACCTTACCGTTATCCAGATATTAAATGTTTTCTGTAAATTTTTAGATATCTTACTACAAATAAAGCACATATTATGTTCTTGTAACAACTTTGCCATATTTACCATGTATTAAAAGCAAATTTACATAATCTTATTAATTTCTTAGTGCTTGTATCAACGGGTCAAAATAAAATTTAGACCACACCTGCATCTCTTAAAATTTACAGAGAACATTCAATATCTGGATAACAGTAATGTTTAGGTATAGGTAAGTATACATGAATTTGCCTTATTTTTCACCCCTGAATGAATTAATATGGAAAAAAACGGGTGGTTCTATGTAAGAAAATAAAGAAATTTGATATTTATGAAGTTAAACTTTGAACACTTTTTATACGCACCCTGTAAAGAATGAAAATTTTTAGCATAGATTCAAATACGTCTGACCTTGCTAAAAGCAACCGAACAGAAAATCTGCCATCTTTGAAAATATCTTAGTTAAAAAGATCGCATCCGAAAACCGTAGCGTAAAAATGTTCATGATTTGTGCAATAAATATACAGATAATTTTAACTCGTCGACACACTGTATACAGAGCTGACAAAAAAATAAGCGGCTCTTAGCAGTGTTTCAAATAAATTGTAAACACTTTAAATTCAAGAAAGCAAAAGCGGTGTAAATACGATTCAGAGCGCGTTGTATCAAACACCTGCTCAGTTTAATGATGTTTCGACTGTAACAGATTGATTTGTTTATTAACAATTAATGACAGAAACATCAGTTATAGTTAAACCGAGTTTAGGTGTTTGGTAAGGGCCAGTTGTATGTAACGTAGTTAACCAATTGATCAACTGAACCAGGTTCACATGTTGACCATAGTCAAATCAATCAATCGTTGTACGAAAGATGTTCGTGTTGTGATCAGTTGAACCACAGTCAAATTAATTAATATAGTTTTTGTATACTGTGAAATCGTTAATCAATGACAGTCAATGATCAAAAGCGTGCTTGGCGTTAAATATCCTTTTGTGTATTCTCTTGGAAGTGAAAAGATGGCAGATGAAGAAAACAAGCGTAGGTACTCCAAATTTCAGTGCATCTGAAGAATCGACGCTGATTTCTCTAGTTGCTAAGTATAAAACCGTTATAGAGTGTAAGAAAACGAATGCAGAAAGTTCTCGGCATAAGAAAAATTTAAGAAAAATTTGTGGCTTCAGTTGGCTGAAGAATTTAATTTTATCAGTGCAACTACACACCGAACAAGTGACGTTCTGTTAAATAAATATAGTAATATTAAAAAAAGAGTCAAGAAAAAGTATGCTGACGAAAAATGTTATGCTTAAGGCACTGGCAGTGGTCCATATAAAAAAATTAAATTAAATTGATTTTCTGAATCTATAAAAAAACTCATTTTCCGTCCACCCTTCAAAATGATTTTTTTTTGCTCGAAACATGCGAGCGTTTCTCCTTAAACCTAAAACCTAGCATGAAATCTCAATAAGGTATAAAAGTCGTATACAAATAAGTAAATAAACCTTCTTCTACTTCTCTTATCATTTCTATAAAATCGTCATAATCCGTTAACTCTTCAAAATAATCCACGTTTTCCATTGTTAACAATAAAAAGTTGTAAAATTATAGATTATATAACAGTCAATTGTAAGTTATGTCACATCAGAATTTGAAGTTAATTCAATGAACTTTAGTTAAACCACTATTTTTGGTGGTTCAGTTAACTCATGAGTTAACCAAAATAATTCTTGACTACGTTTCGTACAACACTCTAATAGCTGTGATCATGGGTTAACCATAGACATTAGGTTAACTATGCTCCATACAACTGGCCGTGGGCATGGATAAATCTTAATTAATGACTAAAATGTAGATGTAATGATTAACTGTAGGTTATTTAACATAAAATTAATTGTGATTAAATGTTTTTTTTTGTCTTTTTACGTTTTTACTTTTCTAGCCCTTTCTTTAAATTTTGATTACATTCAATTGACTGATTATTCTCTATTTTTAATTATTTGTGTGAGTGTGTGTTGATATAGTTTATTTTTTGTTATTTGTCTTATTTCTATTTTTTTATTTTCAGTATGTCAAATCGACCTACACGACCAACGGTAGAGAAAAAGTATGACTAGGAGCTGTGGGTCGCAGAGCATCTCAGTGGGTTTCTGATAGAAGAACTTCAATAAAGAATAAAAATAACGATGATACTCTCGAAACTGCGGCTCAATGTGTTTAAAATACTATATAGCTTACGTGTATACTATGTACATAATATTATAAAAGATGTCTGTGAATAAAAACCGCTTGTTATAGATAAACTGATTAATAAAAAAATTTGAAAAAATCTACTGGTTTTAATTAGTTCTTGCACAGCATCTTGGAATGGGAGTTGTAATAATGGACGTATAAATACGTACCCACCCATAGACCATTCCAGAATAACGTCCGTCACTGACTGGTCAGCCTTATTGTAATGAAGGGTAAAAGGTTAAAACAATTAGCTCTTGAAGGTATCTAAAATGCCATCGTTTTGTAGTATTGTTGAGTGTGGAATGCGGGGAGCGAGAGATAAGGTTTCTCTCTATTTCCGGCTGTTTTCACCATCCAGGGCTATACAGATGTTATATCGGGGCTAGTACTAGAGTGCCATTAAGATTTAGCTAACGCCTCGGCAGATAACATTATTATCCTGAGGTGGGTTAAAGGGCACGACAGGGCTGAAGATAATCTCATTGCCAATTCTTTAGCCAGGGAAGCGGCTGGACCAAAAATTTTGGGACCCAGTGACACCTACGGCCTAACGACTTCGACAATTGCGGAACTAGCCAAACGTTACACCTATGCTTAACCCCTTAAGGGATGGGATGGAATCAAAGGATACAGTCTTGCTAGGATCACCCTGGGCCACCCTGGGAAGCTGGCGCCGAAGAAATATTTGACGATGACCAGGAAAAATTTACGTTTAACAGTAGGATTTCTGACTGGCCACTGTCAACTAAGGAAACACCTCCATACTATGTGGCTAGTGGACACTCTATGCAGGATGTGTGAACAGGAAGATGAAACTGTCAGGCATGTGTTATGCGAGTGTCCGGAGTTATCGTCGATAAGAGATTGTGTGTTCGGTAAGTCTTGGCCTACACCTGCCGATATAAAAGATATGTCTCCTAGTGACCTGTCCACCTTCCTGGGAAGGACAGGATGGACGATGACCTAGGAGGACAACTCCTCGGAAGAATGTACAGTGAGTTACATCTGTCCTAAGTGCTGAGAGCATACAGTCACCCTCCCTACTCTACAGATACAGATACAGATTGTCTTGTTCTTATATTATTGATCAATAAAACCACTTTTAATTCATTTTAAATTTAATCTTTATTCCAGAAACATCTACATAGTTGCGAAGAGTGGTTCTGTCCAAAAGGGGAGGACCCTTCCAGCTGTCAAATGTCATGTCAATGATTATTGCTAACATATCGAACTCCGGCTAATTAATTGAGCGTTTCGATGTAATATTAAATTACACTTGATACAGAGATTTATAACAAATGAGTATGAAACAATAAACAGAGTAATGAGAATATACTTATGGCTAAAAGCTGTAAACGAAAATAAGATTGTGTTTAGTCTCTAAATCTAACAGGTTTAACCACAATTCGACCCGATCTAGTTTTCAAATTATTATCACTAACAGCAGTGCGATCAAAGGATTCTGCTGGCAATGTTAGACTACCATTATTAGGGTATCCTTGGGTTTAACGATATTGGGATTTTCAATAAAATTCTTTTGATTGAAGGAGCTGGGTCCAACTGATAATGCTAAATCTTCTAAATTACCTGGTGGGACATGACTAACAAATGTATTAGGTGAAGGTCTAAGAAAAGTCGAGTTCCTTCTTAAAACCTTAGAAAAATGATCTTTTACCAGATATGAACCAGGATTGTTAGTTTTCCCGACAATCTTACCAGGGACCCAACATTTTTCTTCATCCTTCCTTATAATTACATTTTGACCGACTTTGAAATCAGAACGATTATGAGCATTTTTGTCATAATATTGTTTATTTACAGCTCTTTTATTATCAAGTTGTTCATTATTAATTTTAGGCAGATCACTTAAAATTGCCCTAGATACAGGCACTATACTACGGAGCAGTTTATCTTGTAGGAGTTCCGTTGGTGATACATTCAAGCCAGATAGAGGTGTATTTCTGTATTCTAACAATGCATAGATAACCAAGCAGCTAGCAAGGCTATTATTTTGAAATAACCACATACCAAACTCAATCAAAAGACTACCCACGCATTTGCAGCAAACATGCGTTTCAGGTTAGCCTCCAAAAGCAATTTTTTAATTCCCTCCTTTATTAAAAATTGATTTTGTTATAGAAATTTTGTTTACACATGAAGAATTTAAATGTATTCACGATAATTATCTTCTCAGATTGATCAGACAGCACTGAAAGCATCTAACTTTTTGATTTGTCAAAATTTCGATTCGAAGCCTTTATCTTTAGATTTACAGAATGGGCATAATTGCTGATAAATTGGCAAACATCGCATGCAATATTTCACCAATTTGCACGCAACTCTCTTGTGTTACCAACGTAAAATTGTAGTTATTCAATAAAACAGTGCCATCTTTGGCATGGATATTGACTGTTTATAGAATCATAGATGTCGCTTGATACTCTGCATGTTTTTTTTTTCAAGAGTAAGTTGGGACTAATCGGAAGTTTTTCAACAAAAGTTACCTCACTATTTTTCGAACAATAAACATACAGTTTTACACTCCTCGGAAGTCACTATAGACAATTTCAAACTAGCCTACATATAAAAAAGATGGGACAGACTGACTGGAAGATTATTGAAATCAGTTAGCAAATAGATCTATTCATACAATTTTTTTATTTTATTATTTCGTTCTGTTCCAACCAGATTATTTTCCATAAAGGTTTAGATTCTTTTGAATTCGATGAATTTAATTGAAAACTGATCTATACGCGTCTATTTACTGTTGTTACCATAGCAACAGCTACGTCTAAAGAAATTTTGTCAACATGACTAAAAAAGGAAGAAAAATTTCATCTGAACTTCTACTTGTACAAGTGAAGGTGAAGGGGAATTAGTTTGAAGTGGTTATTTAGAAGATTTAAAGAAATTTCAGTTTTCTGATGAAAGATGGAACTAATTTCATCTCCAAATCCACATTTTATACCTGGGTAAGCGTCTATATTATTATTAAAAATATCTAAGCCACTTGTTTGAAATTTTTCATGGCAATTTTTGTTAGAATAAAAAAGCTATAAGGCATTTTCAGTAATAATTTTCATAGGTTACGAATAATCTATTATAATAATGGCATCAAATGTTTTGAGCTTCTTCATACAAGGATTGGTAACAATATTAATTATCCTATACCTATGCCATTGGATTATATATTATCCAGCTTTAAGAATAATATGAACTAATTAAATCTAATTTAATTCCACAGGTATACAGGCTTTTGTCCGCAATACAAATATCGTTTAGGTGACACTTATGGTACGACAACTCATAAAGTACTGCTAGATCCAACTGTACACCATGCCGAAAGGTTAGTGCTATCCGATAGAACTGCCGACGATTATCACGTAAGTCTAATGCTAACAAACTTACGTGACATCAAGTAAATCAAAAGTTGGGAATTGTAACATTTTATGAAGATTTTTTTTGGGTTAATAATTATCAGAAAGATCACAAAATACGTTAAAACAACATAAAATTCATTATTCTCACTAAATAACAAAATTGGAAGCAAACTCTTAAGCGGAAAATTAAATTAGAATAAAGCGCTGATAAAATATCGATTAAGGTTTTCCTGAACCGAATAGCAGCAGAAAGATAATTGCTTAATTCAAGAATTGATAATACTTTGGACAGTTTGTGACGATTTATAATCTTCTTTTCAAAATATCATCCTGAGAATAAAAATAGAAGATTGCCCACTCACTAAAATAGATAATAAAAATATGCTGGAAAATAGTGAAACATTTTTATTGAAGTATGAACAAAATTTGAGAAAAAAAGATAAGATATACTTTAACTTTACTTTGTGAAATTCTAAATTTTAGATACATCGACCAGCAACAAGAGATATAGATATTGTAAATGAAAGGCATGGAGATACAATTTACAAACATCCAATGGTACCTGGTTATGAAGGTAAAAAAAAAATTTCTCAAAATTTTTGTCTCAATTTTGCTACATTCATCAAAATATATTTTACAGGATTCGTACCAAGGGAACATGGCAAATTCGGGCAAAGATTCACTGTACAAGCAGTCGAAGCCTTAACAGATTTTGAAAAAGCCCAAATAGCTCAACGACAAGCCACCAATCAAATAACTAAAATTGGATATCTACAGGATAACCGATGGGATCCAAAAACTTTGGAAGAAAAACAGGTAATATTGCCATAACATTAACAACTCACCATCTATCACTTTCTCTTTAGTTAGCTCAGAGCCAATTCAAATTACCGTTGCTAGAAGTAAGGCCGGAATGTGGTGGCCTTCTGAGAAATTTACCTGTAACCGAACCTCCTATAACACCACCGGGTCAGTCTTTAAATCCATATTTTGCGGACACTGACGATCCTGAGAAGTATCTAAAAACAGGTGCGATACATTGCTTTTATTATATTTAAATATATTCAAATTATTATCCCTGAACTCACATTATTTCCCCAGCATATTATTTTACATCTATCAACACTTCTTCCAAGTTTTCTGTTTGCTCAGCTGAAATATTGCCAACGAATCGCTTGGAAGACTGCAATTGTCCATTCGAAAATAATGCGTAAAGCTGTCTCTTCCACTTTCATGCATAGACTTATACAGCAAAAATTTTATTTTTCTCCAACAATCAAAAAATGTTGACATTTTCAGGTGCAAAAGCCATCAATTCCCTTACCGTACAAAAATTTGCTCGTTGCTTAGCAACACTTTCAATCCTAGGATTAAAAACGCTTTTTTTAATCCTAGGACTAAAAGTAATTGCATTTGAGCTCTCTAATTGAAATATGAAGAAAAAAACATTGTCTCTTACAAACTTAGTAAAACAAACTAATTGGGCAACTATATATAGGTATTTATTTGTTATTTATAGTGATATTGAATGTACAATTAGAACAATTATTGCCAAAATTCAAAGCACAACTGAAATTATCACTAACAATTTTCGAACAATTCAAAAGATTTTCATTAATGTTAGAACAACTCAAAATATTCTCCGTAACTGTTGATGAAACATTCGAGGAAATATCTGAACAGGTACTTGTACCTTCTTTGTCAGGTTGCCATATTTTTCTTGCAGTATTCTCTTTGTTGATACGTGATTCTTCAATATATCCTTCTGCTACCGTACTCGATTCCCAGCCTCCATGTCTTTTAAGACAAGTGAGGTCACCGCCATCATCAATAAGAAGTGTAGCAGATGTTCTTCTTAGCGAAAGTCCAGTATCATACTCCTTCCAATTTTCTAACTTCAAAAATTTTGCAATTTCTTGCGGCACGGCACTAATTTTGTGAATACCAACAACCATTCTTTGACACTTCCCATTAACATACTCCAAAAATAAACGACGTTCCTGTATATTTGATGGCCGTAGTGCAACATATTTTCGAAATAAACTCAAATAATTATCGCCTATAATGGTAAACAAACGAGGTTTTGTTTTTTGTCTGCAAAATTTTTACGACCAGGACCGAGTCCATATCTTCAATGTTATCAATTTTCAAATGAACTAGTTCGTCACAACGCATAGCATCTCCAATTCCTAATACTAGAATAACCTTTATAATCAAATATACATTATCAGGGCCTATATCCAGAAACCGATCCACTTCCTCCTTTGTAAAAGCTCTAGACTTTTTAGGTAATATATATCTATCACTTTACCTTTTTAACAATGCTCGTAATTTTGAATATTTACTAATATCCACACCATTTTTGATATCCAGTGTGGATCGCAACATTGAATACTGTGACCAAAGAGTGGATGGCTTGACGGTCTTCGTTAAATTTGAGAAATATACCATAAGAACACTCTCCGCATAGTTTTGCACATTTTTTTCTTTACACCAATCCATGAATCGCAGATATGCTAGTTCATAAACTTGGCGAGATTTGGGTGGCAAAAGATTTAGATATACTGCTTCGGCACTTTCCAATATACCCGCAGGTATATTTTCATCGTGTTCGGGATTCATTTTGAAAGCAGCGTAAAAACTACTACAAAAATTATATGATTAGTACGTCTACTGACGTCTACTTGACAATCAATATTTACCAACAATACCAGATATCCATGACTACCGACTTGCTATCGCTGTTATAATTAATAGGTGTTCAAATTTATTACCAAATTATTAACGATAATTGAATGAAACTAAATTAATTTTAATTTTGACTTGGTTGGAGAAAAAATAGTATATATCATACGGACTAACAGTGCCTATTTTTACTCGCAATTTTGCATTCGCTCGGCTGCGCTACGCTGCGCCTCGCAACTGCAAATATTGCACGTAAAAAAATATGCTCTTTTAATCCTTATAATATAATATAACCATCCATCAATACAATAATGTGGACGAATAGCTTATTTTATGTTTACGATGCAGTACAGATACGTAGCTAACTTCATGTAGAAATCTTAAATGTCATTGTGATAGTTCTAAAATATGTTTTTCCAACAAAAATCATTTCGAATGTCAATAAGTATTTGAACAGCAAAAAAGATGTATGATAAACTTTATAATTCGTTTATGCAACAGCAACGGTATGTTACCGGACCTGGAAAAAGTTAGTACAATATTTAAAGAAGAGTACCTGAATCAAAAGTGGAACAAAGTAGTATATTCTTTGTTTATGGGCTACTAGCTCATATTAAATAGTGTGAGGACGAGTTGATTTTGGTCTATCCTTTTAAAATCTCCAGCTAGTTGCTTCTATATATAGCTCTTGTGCAATATTTATGACTGAAATAGTTATGTCGTAAGTTCTGATTCATTTATTCATTCATTTATACGTTTGGGTTGTACTCAACAGCCCAGACACTTGAAGTGAATCTTTGTACCATTACCCAGGTTATCTACCTATTTCTATTACAGAAGCTTCGTGTCTTCTATATAGGCCACCATTTTACCCGGAGGGATCTTCAGTAGTTGTATTGGTTGTGTTATTTCCACTCCAAAGTGCTTCCGTCTAAGTCCTTGTGAGTTCTCACAGAAGCAGAGTAGGTGTTTCATCGTAGAGTTCACATTTTCTGTTCATAGGTTCACTGGCTTTGCCCATCCTGTGCAGATGCTTCCTCAGGGTACAGTGTCCAGTCCCAGGTCGGTAACTGTCTTCTCTTACCCATTTTCGGGAGCCTGGACGAGAGCTTCCTGTCTACCTTATTCAGGAAACTCTTAGTATGGAGGTGTCCCTGTGTCAGCCTCCATTTGAGTTGCTGCTCCTTAACTAGTCAGCTCTGATCCATATTTGTAAATTATTAATCTATTTCGAAGGTTTTTCTTTAGATCCAAATAGTTTTTGCAAAATATTCTCAATAAATAGAAACTTTTATCGACTAATAGAACATTTTCGGTTTTTACGCTATCAATTTTACAATATTTTTTACAAATTTAACTTGCCAGTGAATTAAATTTACAAAATTATTGTGTCTTTTACTGAACATTCAAACGTATGCTTAATTTTCAGGATTCACTGGACATGTTCCTTTCGGATATGCATCATTTGGGAAAACTAATCAAGCCATGACGAACAGCGCTCTCTGTGATTTCACTTCAAACTATAGAAAAAGATTAAGCAACGAATGGGCGCCAGTTCAAATAGATCGACCAAACCCTCCAGTTTTAATACAACCCACGGAAATTTATCATAAACACGTTGGACAGTTGCCAAATTACGGTGGTCACATTCCTGGAGCTATATTTAGGTAAAGAACGGTTTTTAACAAAACAATAAAATACAAAATGACTAGTAAAAGTAGTAAATATCATTTTGTGATATTTAAACTTGTGTTTTCGAAAATATTCAATTACTTTTTTTCTTAGATATGGAAAAACATATGGAAATGATTCAAGAGACGCCAAAAGATGGCTCAGAGGAGATTTCTCTACATAAAAACATGCTTGTTATATAAAGCAATGAATCTCAACCTCTGAAAATGATGCAACAATAAAATCATGTTGCTCAGAATGTTTTTTTCTTTCTTGGTTTCAAAATAATTTCTAGTCGTGTCTAAAGCCAGGTACAAAGCTACTTCAAAATAAGTCCAAGCAAAGGAGATGTTTTTGAATCGAAATCTTCAACTGGTTGGGTCCATTTTTGGTAGAGGCAAAAATTATTGGTTTTGGTAATGTAAACAACAAAAATTTCTATTAAAAGAAAAGGGTTCAATAAAACCCAACCTCCATCCTGTTACATTACTTGATAAGTAGTTCTGTTTAAAGTTTAACAAAAATTTCATGAGATCTTTATATTAAGTGTACCATTTCTATTTCTATTGTAGCCTGATGATGGTAATTATTTACCGAAACTTGTAGCAACCAATAGGGTATTCGACAATTTTTTTAAATACCATTAGAAGATTGTCTGACCTCAGTTAAGTACTCAAAACTTTTTTCTAATTTTTTACTAAGCGGGAAAGTTGCCAAAACCAACTCTAAAAATTTTCTATTTAAATAGCGCGCCAAAACGCGCTGATTTTTTATGACGTCAGTGGTCTTGTCGCTCCACCTACTGCATCCCGAGCGACTTGCCCTGACCAGCCGAATCGGAACCATCGGCTCGCCATGTGGCCGCCCACTTGAGCTGGCCTATAAGAGACAAGCAAGCAACGAGACCTCTGACGTCACAATAAACTCATATTTTCCCGCGCTGAGAAAATATTTGAAAATTACCATTTTTGTTGAGTTAATAAAAAATCACTGGTTTAATTTATTTGTGTGAAATATTGATTTCTGGCATAATAGTACCACAAAGTACCTGCTCCGACTCTTTTTTAATTTTTTCCGCTCATAGGAAAATACCCTATTGTTCTTTGCTGGACAAGATTAAATATTGTGGTTTGGACTTCGAGTTTTATTGAACCCTTTTGTGTTCAAAACCACATTTGAGACATGGATGAGCTCTTGGAGTTAAAATTTTTATTGTTCTCACCTCAATATAAGAAATGGTTAAATAAATTATCTTAAAAAGTACATTATCCATTTAATATCATAATAAAATTTTATTTATGGCAAGTGCTGCAAATAGTTCCATTGGATATTAGTTCCGTCGCTTGTTTTGGCGCTTGTTCCACTTCTGGAAATCTTTTTAATATTTCTGATGCTTGAACCAATGTAGGAACTCCCTTAAATTAAAAATATGTCATGTTGAAAGCCGTATTAACACGAGTAGTCAACCACACATCATTTTAAGGCCGGAGCACACACCCGCACCGTTCCCGAACCGAGTGGCTGCTGAGTATTGTTTCTGAAGTGATATTCTTACATAAAATTGTGCTATAGGGCATGTCCACGCGACGTCACAAACTATTTTGACAACAGCCCTTATAATGAGTATCATTATGAAACTGAAAATTGGCATTTAATTAACAACTTCAAGTAGAAAAAGTTATTTTAATTGTTGAGCCTGCATATTTAATAATATATAATGTAGGTTAATTAATAGTTGTTTGTTGCTTGATAATTTTCATCGTGTCCATTGTTCATTGTTTTACCACAGGAGTATTGTCAACTGTCAACTGTCGTGGCCATGCCCTATGCATCCACCGGATTTGACAGGGTGCGGTTACGTGTACACTGTGCATAATCTGATATCAGGATTCGTCTGAACTATCAATTCTAAATTATACTTACCTTAACGAAACAAAGTCTTATGTAGTTTTGATAGTTCTTTTTGTTTTCGTCGGAGCATGACATTGTTACTGGAAATGTTTGTAACGAATGATATTTCAATAATCGTTTGACAAATTTTTCATCCAAAAACTCATCTTGCTCGTTAGACAAGTCAGTTCCTTCAACTGAAAAAGGTCATATTTATATAAGACATACAGTTTGCTTGTATAATTGGTCCTTTTAACTTGCTCTATTTTGGCTACGCGTTTTAAGGACCTTTTTATCATACAGATCTTCAAGAAAAAGTATTACCATGCTTTGATACATCAGCTAGTATATACATGCCTCCATCTGGAACGATTGGAGTAAAATTTGTCGCTTTCAACGCGATTATCATATAGTCACGTCTTTGTTGTAAATCTTTCTGCATTACTTTGAAATATGATTTGGATTCTCTCATTTTAGCGTATTCCAGTTCAAACATTTTTGCAAAAGCCACCTAAAATAATTCTTATAAACAGTTTTCCTTACTATATGCACCAATTATTGTCAAAAACTCGACAAAAAAGGAGCACAAATGCTGAATAGTTTCCTAACTTACTTGTAATGGAGTGCTAGCATTGAAAACCGT
The DNA here is from genome assembly GCA_910591685.1 of Galerucella tenella. NCBI lineage: Eukaryota > Metazoa > Arthropoda > Insecta > Coleoptera > Chrysomelidae > Galerucella > Galerucella tenella. The sequence continues at coordinate 17,884 of CAJUYH010002305.1, read as the reverse complement.
ATACTGATGAAGCGTTTGTAACTTTTGAATCAAACTTTCAGCTCCGTAGGCATAACCAATTTGCCAGCCAGTCACACCAAAAGACTTTTCCCCAGCTCCGAGAGTCACTGTCCTTTCGAACATATCAGGGAGTGAGGCTTAAAAAAATCAAAAATATCAATGTCCTGTAAGGTAGTGGATCCTAATTTCACCATAATAATTAACTGTAACAATCAATAATCAAAACCTAGTTCACCCTGTAAGCATTTTTGCAGATATTTTCAACGTTATCAACCATACAGAAATTGTCCAAAGCAATTATTATTGTTTATACATTCTCGAGACAGAATGCATCGTTAGTCATACTACTTATTATTGATAATGATAATAATACCTAATCTTTATTTTTCACAAACATTTAAAACAATCAATCATTAAAAATATAGCGGTATTATCCATTATTATAAGTGTAAATATTTTCAGTTGATGCAGCCTTCAATATTTGATTTATCAATGGAATTTACGATTTGTGTGTTCACAAATTTAGGCCAATTAAACTAGAATTTATCGAGGAAATTATTTTAATACCTTCATTTGATTATATATGCTTGTAAACTAAGTTCGAGACAGGAACCAAACACTCTGTAAGCTTAGGAAAAACCCCAAGTATCTTTCTAACGGAAATCCGCGCCATAAGAAAGTGCGCCCAGTTCAATATTGATAAAGGATACAGAAGACAAAGGATTATCATAATGTCGGATAGTCAAGCAGCCATTAAAGCGCTAAGCTCTAGTGTAATCACTTCCAAAATAGTGTGAACTAGGCGAGAACAATATAATCACTTTACTATGGATTCCACAATTACATAGAATAGAAGGAAATAAAATAGCAGATGAACTAGCAAAGAGGGGGATTGAAATACCTTCCTGGGGTCCTGAATCCTTTTGCGGAATCAGCCCCAATGCAATATTGGAAGAAATGGGTGAAGCCGAGAAAAAGAGAAGATCTGACCATTGGAAAGATCTAGTAGGGCTTATACAATCAAAGACTCTTGTGGATGACTACAACCTGTTGCGATCAAATTCATGCATAAGTCAAAGTAAAACTGAGCTAAGAGTTTTAAAGGGGATCCTAATGGGACAATGTCGCCTGAATGGGCACCTGAAAAAGGAGTGGAGGAAGGAGAATGTAGATTTTGTGGCATGGAAGAAGAAACCTCAATCCACATGCTTTCCAACTTCAGAATCCTAGAGCACAGCACCTGGGACCCTATTCTCAAACCGTGACATATTTTGTCGCATGCGAGAAATCCTCTTAGTCGAATAAAATCGGAATATTCTTATTCTCAAATGTCGCCTTCGCAAATTTTTGATAGACAAATTGTAGAATGGTCAAAGACAGTCGACAATTTATGTCGAATGCGAGAATTTCATTACTTGCGAAATTTATAGGTTAACGTTATACATGTCAAAAGTGAAAACACTCAAAACATTGTTTATACTTTTGTCAGGCTCTATTTCAGAAATTTTTGTAGAGAGAAAATGGCAGCTTTATTAATTGCTATTGAAAATTTAGAAAATCAAGAAATGTATCAGCGGCCTCGAGATAGACGAGGAATATATAGAAGCGCTTTTACATTTTTATCTGACAGAAAGTCTGCCACTTGAACAGTGGTATTGACAATGCAGATGTTAGCATCCTCACAGCTTGCCTCACTGGTGTATTGATAAGAGCCATTCTTTGTTGTCATTGGAATCATCGTTTTACGAAGTATGCTGCTTGTCCCAAATTCAAAATCAGTGAAAACTTGAGGCCAAGAACGACCTTGAACGTTTTTAACTGATACATAGAGCCTTTCTCAGTTTCTAGTTTTGTGTATATATACTAGGTAGAGTTTGTTCAGCCATCCTTTGCCGTTATGTCATAATGGGTGACGTATTCTGCTGTTTT
>CAJUYH010002305.1:0-15855 GCA_910591685.1 Galerucella tenella | reverse complement strand
GTTCGTACTTGACAAAAATATTTAAAAAAGCAGTCAAAGTTTTTTTCCACTAGATTTTAAGACTATTTCATTAATTTGTTCATATATTTTTTTAAATAGTCTTTTATCCTAATATTTCTTTAAAATGGAACATTAGGAGGTCTTGAATGATCTCAGGAGTTTTTTTTAATATCTTTTTTGCGTTTTGATAAAAAAAATTGATTTGCTTATTTATTTATTCAAAAAAAAAGTCTGGTTTTCACCGGTGTAATCAATTTCCCTGATATGATTGGATTTGATTGAAAATCAAAATGGACATTTGAAAACTAGACACTCTAAGCTTTAAAATGATATGCATTGAAAAGCAATATATAGGATGATACATTTTTAAATCGCGCTTGTTCCACAGATTGTACAGAACTCCGAAAACGGCTGAAAAATGTAAATAAACAAATCAATTTTTCATCAAAACGCAAGAAAGATATTAAAAAAAATTTCTCAGATCATTCAAGGCCTCCTAAGGTTCCATTATTGAAAAAATTAGGATAAAAGACTATTTTTTTTTAAATATGAACAAATCAATGAAATAGTCTCAACATCTTGTGGAAAAAAAACCCAGAGTGAAGTCTTTAGGGACTTTTCAGGAGCTTTGTCCCTTCATTTACTGGACCAATAATAATATACAGAGTATAAATATATACCAGAAATAAGACACCGGGTATAATAATGAACGTAACTAGAAGGTATATCCGGAAGATATGTGATTAAGATCTACGAATTTCGATTACAAATACAACCGAGATTAGATTTAGTAAATTTTATCGAATGTCCATAATATCAAACATTGCAATTTTATACACAAGAAGGTCAAGGTGGAGTATGTTATCTATGGGTGGAGCGATAAGCTAAATTTCAATTTGACCTTGTTGTATTGTACTCATCATCTACTCCTATATTTCATACAATTATCTCTCGAGTCCTTTTGATGTTACAGGCTGCTCCGGTGTTCAGTTCCGGTGTAAATAAATAAATATTTATTGCGAAATAAATATATACAGTTGCGAAGCCTATAAGCAGGCTTTTTTGCAAGGATAAATAATGACAATAATCAACTTATACTAGGTGACAAATAAAATAATAACAAGTAATATGTAATTAATAAAAATGTATACTATAATCAAAGAATAATAAAATAGTAATTGATAGAAACATTCAGTAACTATTTTCGATAAGGTTGTGAATAGCGTGTCTACTTTGTTTCGGTTATATAATCATTCAGTTTTAAATTTAGTACCTTTATAGAAAATTCACATTTAATTTGTTGAGGTATAGCATTGTATAGCTTAGGTCCAAAGAACAAAAAGCTTCTTTGTCCAGCGGTGTTTTTCATTGCTGGATTCAGGTAAGTATGTTTGTTTCTTGTCGTATAATTGTTTTTATTTGCAGATTTGATTTAAGTTTATGTTGTTTTAATGCCGCTTTTTTAAAATATAATTGTCTTACGTCCAATATTTTCGTTTCAGCATATAGAAGTTCACTGCTATATCTTCTCGTTTTTGCAAGAATTATTTTGAGGAATCTTTTTTGCAACATAAAATTTTACTTACATTCGGATCGGTGTACTGATGATCACTGGAACGATTGGAAAAAACAACTTCGGAAAGAGCAGCATTAACAAACGATGCAGGTGGAAAATTTGGGCATCCCAAACCCATATCAATAGCATTGTAGTTCCTGCATAAATCTTGATATTCCGTACTAAATACAGAACAACTATACAATCAATTTTATAAAAAATAAAGTAGGTACTTACATGAAATTTTTACAATTAGTTATCTGAGAAATGAGGGCCATATTTACACACAAACACAGATTTTAATGCAAAGAAAAATGCTTTTCAAATACAAGTCGCTAATTATGATAAGCTGTTGCCTTGAACTTCAATAGTGGGGGAGAAATAGAGTAAGATAAAGCTGGACATTACGAATATAACAGTAGCGTCACAAAGTTACTTGTTCAGGGATCCACAATTTATACGTTTTCTATGAAATTATTAACAGTAAAACTTTTGTACATGTATAGATTTGTTTCTATATTTCATCTGACAAGAAAAACTATGATAAGCTAGTACTAGAGTGTCACCAAGATTTAGCTAACTCCTCGGCAGATAACAATATTATCCTGAGGTGGGTTAAAGGGCACGACAGGAGTAAAGGTAATCGCATTGCCGATTATTTAGCCAGTGAAGCGGCTGGACTATAAATTTTAGGACCCAGTGAAACCTATGGCCCGACGACTTCGACAATTGCGGAACTAGCCAAACGTTGCACCCATGCTCAATACCTTAAGAGATGGGATGGAACCAAAGGATGCAGTCTTGCCAGGATCACCCTGGGAAGCTGGTATCGAAGAAATATTTGCGATGACCAGAAAAAACCTACGTTTAACAGGAGGATTTCTGACTGGCCACTGTCAACTAAGGAAACACCTCCATACTATAAGGCTACACTCACCCTCCCTACTTTACAGATACAGAATTATAAGCTGATTGCTACGGCTTTAAAAAAGGAGAGAAATAGAGATGGAGGAATCTGGAAAGTTAGTATGTAATTAACAGTAGCGTAACAATGTCTGGTTGTTCAGGGATAAAATAAAATGGTGGTTTGTATTAATGAATCTTTATTTCATTTCATTACAATTATTTTATTTTCCAGTGGCTTTCCATTGCTTCAAAATATCTTCTGATTGTTTTAATGTTTCAGGTTTCTGTAAAATAAACTGATTAAGACAGGGTTTATACATACATACACAAATTTGCAGCAGACTTTTTTTTCAATAACTAATATTCTATGCTCCTGTTTCAGAACAATAAGCGTTAAAATTATAAACATTTACAATAATAAATCTAGTTTTTACAATGGAAGGTTAAATGACAGAAAAAACGTATAAATGCAGTATTGGCATTTATTTAAAAATATTAGTAATAATTCATTATTTATATTACCCTGAATAAATTTTGTATAGAACTCATTTACCTTCATGTAACAATATCTCACGAAATTTTCACCCAAATATTTATTTGGAACACTAAAAAATGCCGATGGGGGTATACCCTGAAGTCCCACGTTTTTGGTCATCCACTTTGTAAATACGAAATCTTTATATTTATCCTTTTCTGATTTCATATCAACTTTACTTTCTAAAATATAAAAATTTATAAGTATTAAATCATATCTAATTATAGTCACATTGATATTTGATTTGGTACAAACGAATCTATATATAGTGTATACCAAGTGCAGACCAATCAGCTAACATAAAGTAACCAGCATCGGGAACTGTCGGCTTCATTCCTATTTCAACCAAAAACCTGACCATATAATCTCTCTTTGCTTTCAATTCCCTGGCTAGCGAAACAAAATAACAATCATCACTATCCAATCTTTCCAGCTCTGTTTCGAAAGCTATAGCTGTGGCTACCTAAAATTTAGAATATCACAAACTTAAATATATTATTTAATCAAAACATGCAGCAATAATAGTGAGCCATATTAAGATGATAATGTGGTCTATATGTTCAAAAAGGTTGGATCGATTATAGACCAGCTAGTACGAATAAGAAAACATGGAACGTCAGAAAGGTAAAATGGAAATTACCAGGATGGGAAAAAAATAAGCAGAAGGTCAAGAAGAAAGGGTAAGTGAAGCAGCAATGAAGGATGTCACAGGATTCACAAAATAATAACCGTACTTTTCATCATTATCTAAATACATGATAAAAATATATTTCAGACATGTTCACAAAGAACTGTTTACCTGTACAGGAGTAATGCCAGTATAAACGCTATTTTGATGAACTATGTGTAGGTTTTTCATTAAATTTTCGGGACAGTACACCCAACCGACTTTCCATCCAGTCACACTAAAAGTTTTTCCACCAGATCCAATGGTTATTGTTCGCTCCCACATTCCAGGTAAAGTGGCTAAAAAGTAACATTATATTTCGTTAACACGTTGTCTTGTCCCTTGTTCTAAGTAGTTTATTCTACAAAAAGTGGTGCATAAAATGTAAGGCAAAAGAAACAAAGAAAAAAAAATAAAAGAAAGAAAGAAAGAAGGAGAAAAAAGAAAGAAAGAAATAATTCGATACAATGTGGGAATTACCTATTATTAAGTGGATAATTAAATTTGGTTTTTAGTTTATGAAAAGTAATAGTATGAAATTTCTTTTCAAGGTTACAGTGACCCTAAATGTATATCATATTTAACGCTTAGTGCTTAATCTTATGTTTTGCATATAAAATAGTATCTTCACCTCTAACTTTGTTGTCTCAAAGTTACTAAGCCTCTTATAGTAATAAAGGGTTCAATGAAACTTAAAGTCAAACCACAATATATTTAATGTCCGTTGGGACTCAAAAGTTACAACTAGTTTCGGTAACAATTACCATCATCAGGCTGTAACAATTAGAAAATGGTACCTCATTGTAAAGATCTAAAGAGGCAATAAAATTGATGTAACAAAGCTGCGATCAAATAATATTTTTCAATCAAGTTAAAAATTAATAGAGAAAATTAATCTAAAATAATGAATCTCTGCTATAATGACAAAAAATATTTTAAATGTTTTTAAATATAACAAATTATAAAAGTTACCTGTATGAAATTTCACAACTGGAAGGGTAAGAACATCATTATCATTACCTAGTCCATCAAGTAGTACTTTTTAACGAAGTGAAATTATTTAATAAAATTGTGGAATGAAAAAACCTCAAATTAACTTAAGAGTAGGAGAAAAGAATGTTAGGAACTATGTATGTTTTCTCATGAGAAAACCTTAAACATATGAAAATATATAAAAATAGTGAAAACTTTTTAAATTGAAGTAGAGAGTATGTTCAATTTAATGAAATTTATCTCCTAAAAATTAACGAAAGGGGGGGAGTTCTATTATGGCAAGAAAATTTTTTGAATGAAAATGTGGAAAACCCATTATGAAAAGGGGATGTAGAGAAGTTATGGTTATTTTAAATTTACTTTTCCGAGAAAAGAAGCATAAAGTAAGCTTGTTAGTTCAGACGTTAGACCTATTGTTTACAAACCTATTCTTATATGCTTATATGGCTCGAACACCATCCATTCATATACTTCGTCGGATAAACATAATACATTCCATTTTTTACATAGATCTGCAATAAAAGTTAATTCTTCCAAAGAAAATACTTTTCCCAAAGGATTATTTGGAGAATTGACGATAATCATTTTAGTTTTTTCGTTAAAAAGGCTTTCTAATTCCTTTTTATCCAAAACCCAATCCGCTGATGTGGATAGACGCCCAATTACTTCTTTCTATAAAAATATAGAATTTATTAAACATAAAAATCAAGTAGGTACATCTTTAGACATAAAATTTAATGCTTATGCTCCAACAGCGCCGTGTTTCAATTATATTTAAATACTTAACCTCACTTTTATCGTAATTTCACTTTATAAAACCTAGTCTATATTACCGGTCTAAGTGGAATAAACTTTGGAATTCCTCCAGCATACTTTATCATCGGTTCATAACAATCAAAAAAGGGTTCAATAACAATAACTTCATCTCCAACATCTGTGTGACCCGAAATAGCAGCAAATAAAGCTTCGTATCCTCCGATGCATACAAGAATTTCAGTCCTTTCGTTAAGTTGTCTTCCTAATAATGTTGAGTACAATTTTGCTAGGGCTTTTATTAGCTTAGGATGTCCCTACAATCATAATAATCTTTTAAATATTTCCCCCCAATACCAGCAGAATTGCCTACTTCATCTCATTAGACTGTCCCAATGGGAAGCTTCTGTTTCGTAAATGACCACACACATTTAAATGGATTATTTAAATGCACTGCCCTTTGAAACTTCTAAATAAATGTATCCTTTTAAATCCTGTTATTTATGTTAATTTTACCAGACCTAATTATTTGATTTAATTAAATGGATTCATTTAAAATTAATAAAATATATCTAGTACCATCGTACATAAACAATAGTGGGATAACTCGTTGTTTTTTTCAAGTCGCTGAAAAACACGTGTACCGTATATACAGGGCTCGCGCGTTTTACTACCTTTCATATCTTGTTGACTTATAGATTTAGTGCTTAATATGGAGGCTGATGAAAACGTACGCTGTTAAGAAACGATTTTGAGTGAGATAGACATTGCGCTGGGAGGAGCTTGGAGTGAACCTATTATTCATTGTTTATGTACGGTGCCAAAGACATCATTAAGGCCAGTGTTGCCAACTTTGTAATATAATTAGCAGATATGGTTATATAATTCTGGTGTTTTCATTGCTTTGTGAGTAGGGTAGTGTTGTGGATTAGGGAACTATAGGTTAGCACATGTCTAATGTTGCAAATTTTCTCTTTTCTCTTCTCATGTAGGTACTCACCTTGCTACTCTATCTAGAATATGACTTGGACATCTCAAAATTTACGTAACTCAATCATTTTTTAAAATAAAGTACTTACGAATCCTCTTGTATATTGATGAATTGTAGAATCAGATGTATTTTTAGAAACTTCTATTAACGCATCTGTTACGTATTTTGGTGGAAATTCATCTGTATAACCTTGTCCTAAATTCAAAGGTTTATAATCTAGAGCCAATTGAATATATTCTGTCCTAGAAACAAAAATTGAATTCTTGAATCATAAAACAGACTAAATCAATGAAGGACACAGGTGTTGGTCCCTTTTGGACAAACTTTATCAGCATACTATGTTTGTTACCTTCATTTTGCAGTCCAGAACTTGTTTATCTGTGAAACCAATTATGGCATTTCACTTTGCCCAGTTCTAAATACAATTTAAACGAATAAACAAAGCATTTGCATTTATATTACTCCAAATAACTATCAATACAAGAGCCATAAAACAAATGTTGACTAACGTAAACATTGGACTTGGTTCATTTGTTGATTATAATATCATTTCGTAGCTAAACAAGCTCTGAACAGTTTTGAGCTCTTTGAGATGTGAGCCACAAACGAAGGGTGCTGTTCTTCATCTTAAGTGCTTTTCCCTAATCCAGAATAATAACTACACCAGAAGAAGAAGTAAAGCTGTTACGTTGTTGTCTCTGGCTGCCACACGAATGATGTTGATTCAACAGGTTGATTCTTGGTTGGTTCATAGTTTTGTTCGTCATCTTTGGAATAATCGCATTCAAATGACAAATTGATGATGTCATAAATCGTCTGGCTCAACGCTGGTTAACCGAAACTTGAATCGTACTTACCCCTGAGCACGGTCCGCTCTCTGGTTATTTGTTCTATCTATTTCTATTCTACGATTCTCCCAGCACTACCATTCTGTTTACATTTGTTTTGAGGTTAAAGTTTTTCATAAACAGAAGTTTGTTCGAGTTTTTTGGAAATTATTACAGAATCTCAAACTGCAGTGGGCTTCAAAATTAATGAAAAAGTAATTCATGTTATGAGTCGATGAAGCAATTACTTTCAATTGACGATGAATCGCATTACAAGAGCAGTACTTGTGCTTATGGAATAACCCCATCAAATTCAGAACGAATGAAACTTCCAAGACCAAAAAAAAATATAAATCTTCATAAAATAAACATTTTATCAAGATCCTGACCGTTTGCTCTTGCAGTTATCCTTTCTCTTCCTCTCAAATTCGATAATTAGTACAACAAATAATTATCAACTACGACCCACCGGTACTTCACAACGTATTATACGTGTTAAGATGTAAAGCGGAGCCAGAGTGGAATATTAGTCCAGCTTCATACCACAGATAGAGGCAACAAGCCATATAGGCAGTGGTGTAGCGTGGGTGGGGCGGAGGGGGCGGCCCGCCCCGGGCGGCTGTCCGCGGGCGCGGCAAAATGTCTCCAGCAGTTTGTTTCCTGTTCTGAATCAGAGGAAGATACAAGTGGTAAAGGACCACTGGAGCTCCTACAGTTCATTCAAAAACTGAATCTTGGAATTTCGGTTCCAAATATAGTCATCTTGATTCGCATATATTTGACTTTGGCGATTAGTGTTGCAAGTTGTGAGAGAAGTTTTTCGAAGTTGAAGCTGATAAAAAATTACCTCAGATCTACTATAAGCTCCGCTAGACTATCAAACTTGGCTATATTGTCGATTGAACAAGAATTGGCTGCTAATATTGATTTTGACAAAGTTATTTCTGACTTCGCTGCTCGTAAGGCCCGTAGAATCCGCTTGTAAAACCGCTCATCCTATTTTACCTTCAATAAAAAGTACCTCATTGCCTGTGAAATTTAATTTTAATTAAGCACCTATAGAATGGGGGCGGCAAAAGGGGTCTCCCGCCCCAGGCGCCAAGATGGCACGCTACGCCACTGCATATAGGGCGCTGTGTAATTGGAAATGTTCGTCTGAGCTCCGGAGAGAGAGAAAAAGACAAACAAACAAAGATTTTTTACCTATACCTCCTACTTTCTATCTCTCTTTCACATGCTGACGGGTTCCGAGCTGGCTTGTTACCTCCATCTGTCGTATCTCTATGTATTCAAGACATAGATATAGTGCCGACCAAAATAGGAGTGATGAATGTTTCTGATAATAATCAAAATAGAAATTACTTACCAAACACTAGGCTCTGAGCCAGCATATCTTTGTGGTAATGCAAATTTCTTGTTCAATTCAGACATTTTCATATATCTTGAGTAATGCTAAAAAAATTTACAGTCCAATTTATTCTAATAAATATTTTAATATCATTCATGCATTATCAGTGTGACAAATTTAAAATGATTTAAAACTTAATTCAATAACGTAACGATTATCAATATTTATTTGGTTACACTTACCTTGCAAACGGTGTTGAGTATTTTCATCGACAAATAAATTTAATTAATTAATAATAACAAAATGGTTACATTCATTCGAAAAAACACGATGTGAACTGAGTATTTTCTCTAATAACTGTGTAATAATGAATATGATTATTTATTAACTAGATCAATCGCCTTATAACCGAGAATGAACTTGAGTATTATCATATTGCGTCGAAACTGTTATCAATTATGTATATTTAATACTGGAAAAAAACATTAAACATTAGAAGTTGACATTAGTATTAAATAGGTACCTAAGCTTTATTAAGTAATGCAGCAAATAATTATTTTTATTGAAATAGGTGAATATACTGAAACATAATATAATAATTTTCCCTAGACCCTGCTTTTTTGAGCTAGATTAGATTTGATGAGGTGGCTAATCGGCCCATTCCCTTGCGACCTTTTCAGATCTATTGTGGTCCTCTGAGTCTATATCATGTCTAGATTACATTCTCCCGCCCGACTCTTTTTAAGTAGCCAATCAGCCAATCTTTCATGTAATTTGCCGGCTGGTTCTCATCGCATATAATAATACCATGAAACCGCACATTCACCAGGCAATAGGACTGACAGGAAGTGTTCAGCAGTTTCCTGTTCTATGTGACAGAATCTGCACAAGTCAACCTTTTTAGCTTTGCGTGCAGCAAGACAAACTCATGCTGATATATTTGTTGTTGCATCCTAGTGAACGGTCTACTTTTTGAAAAGTAATTTTTAAATTTGTAAGGCATCTATTGATTACACGCTCTTCTCAAATATGATAATTGTTAGAGGAAACTGTCATTAAGTTGATAAAAAGTCGACAGAAGCAGACATTTTTGTTAAAAATATCACTGCATATCTCTTACTTAGACAAAATAAAAATAGTAGGAATGTCAAAAGTTATCAGTTTGCTGGACTATTTTTTATTTTAACGGTAATATTTAACAAAACTTTTCCGAATTTGAAATTTACCTATGGAAGCAGCCAATCTTATTTTGTTTAGAATTATTCATAAAAGCGTTAAAAATGTGTCACATGAAAAGATTTATTATATAATATAATCAGAACCTTAATATACAAATTTAGCCCATTCACGTTTATTACCAGCCTTTAACATCGCCTCCTTTAGTCCACACTCTTTCAGAATTTCCGCTACTGCATCATCCCAGGTTTTTCGTGGTCTTCCCCTTGGTCGCTTTCCACATGCTTTTGTTTGCCATATCACTTTTGCCTGTTGTTTGTTTTTCATGCGTACTAAGTGGCCATACCACCTTAACTGATTCCTTTCTATGCTTCTTCCCAGTGGTTCTCCTTCTATCTGTTCTCTTATATAATCATTTCGAATTTTGTCCCTTCTTGTGATTCCTAATACTGCTCTCAGATACTTCATTTCAACCGTTTGTAATTTTCTTTTTGTCTCTTTCGTAAGAACCCAGCTTTCACTCCCATACGTTAAAATTGGTTTAAAAACGGTTTTTTGTACAACTGTCATTAAAAGTGACACTTTTAATGATAGCAAACAATGTTAAAAACGATTGTTTACATAGCAGCGTGTTAAAAAATACTTTTAACACTAGTGTTGAAAATATTTTTAGCACTCCATTCAAATGACAGGGTCTTTTCTCATTTGTTAGTAATCATAACGTTGGCAACGTCTGCCATTCACAACAATCTTTTGATTATTTGAATACTAAAATGCATTTTGAATTTATTGTCATTGCAAATTCGCTCGTTTCATTATCAAAATAGGGAAGTTGTACAAAAAACATTGTATGGTATTTGTGTTAAAAGTGATTTTATTTTGTTCGTGAAATTGTTCAATTCGCTCCGCTCATTTCACAAACGTTTTCACTCACAAAATAAAACCTCACTTTTAACACTCATATCATAAATAACTATTATAGACCGTCATTTTTGTTCTTTTTGACACTTCTTTCTTGCGGATGAAAGTATTACTTATTGCATGATACAGATTGAGGGAACTTTTAATGCGTCCATTAATTTCAGCGTTATTATTCCCTTCTTTATGTAGTTTCACTCTCAAATATTTAAATGTATCCACTTCCTGTACCTGTTCTCCGTTTAGCTGTATTTCGAGATTCTTCTTTTCTTGCCCTATTACAATTACTTTTGTTTTCTCTGCATTTATTTTTAGGTTCTTACTTTGAAGAGCTTTTATCCAGGTGTCTAGATTTATTTGAAGATCTTTTTCGTTTTTAGCATAATAATATATCACTAAATCGTCAGCAAAGGCGCATTCAGAAATCTGTATATGCTCCATATTTCTATAACCCACTGTGAATTTCTTTACTTGATCTTTCACCTCTTTTATTATATCGTCCATTATCACATTGAACAGTTTTATTATAAAGGTGCTTCTAAGCGGGCAATATTTTTAGTGCAATATGTGACTGCAACACAGTGGCTGGCAACATTGCCAGCAATAACAGCCAGACTAGATAATATATTGACAATTATATTTTTAGTGTTTCCCGGCCATATAGCTACACATGTTTTGTGTTGCCTATGCATTTAATTGGTTGCAGCAAGAGTTGCCGGAAGATTGCTTGGCCAACGAAAATACTTTGGTTTGTGTTATGTTGGCGGGTTCAGTAATAGCAAACACTCTCGAGTTGTTTAATGTTTCAACTTTATTTTTCAAGAAATCCCTCGCTTATAGTTTTCAAACAATAGTTTTCAATATAATATATCCTCTAATCTCCTCTCTGACCGTTCTATCGTTCCCCCAGCAGACTTCACGCCGGTCTGCCATCTGACAAACGTAACAGTGTTGCCATCAACCAAAGTACCTAACAGAACAGTTTGGTGCTCGTTTGTTGTTGTTGTTATGTTAATTTTTGAGGTTATAGTATATAAAATAACTAATACATGGTCGTATTGAGTTTATTAATGAAATACATTTATATCCGAGTTATAGAATGTGGAAACCGGAATTTATGAAGACAGAAATGCTTAAAAATGGATGGGCAGTTATCGCCGAAGAATTTGGTAGGTATATCAAGTGATGAGGCCTAAAAAAATTCAGAAACTTGAGAACTTATGCAAAGAATGAGGAGGAAAAGAAGAAAACCGGTAGTGCTGGCGGTAAACCAGTGGAATGGTAGTTTTAACTTGTTATCAAGACTTATTTCTGAACTTAGATAATCTAAAGTTTCACGCCCAAGGTCGAATCCACAATCTACTCTTCTTTTTTTTAACTTTGTGCTTAAAACAATATAAGTGGCTGTGACGCGAATGATTTCGTCAGCCATTCTTGCACGATTGGATTGGATTGGGCCATAATAGTGCCACAATATTGCCGAGATATATATGGCAAAGCCATATACTACAATTGAAATGTTGTCATGCTGGCTGTTGCGAATATTGCAGCCACAAATTGCACTAAAAATATTGCCCGTTTAGAAGTGGCTTAATAAGACTCTGGTTTAATAGAGAGATAGATAGAAAATATCAAAGGGAAACTGAAACATTATTCATTTTTCATATAAATTTCTATTTATAAAATATCAAAATAGTGTATAGAATTACTTTCCACTGTTTTTCCAACGTGTCAAAATATCTTCTGCTTGCTTTAAAGTTTCATCTTTCTAAAAAAATATAAAGAAAAAAATTAAATTGGAATATAGATTACTCATATTCTTTCAATAAATTACCTTAATAAAACAATATCTAACAAAATTTTCTACCAAATACTTGTTAGGAGAACTATAAAATGCCGTTGGAGGTATTCCTTGAAGACCAATTTTCTTCGCCATCCATTTTGTAAATCTATAATCCTTATACTGATCTGATTCGGAATTTATGTCCGCTATTGACTCTAAAATAAAATACATCGCCTTTAATACATTCCAGAAGCTCTCTTGCCACACTCAAACTACAAATTTTCATAACCTAATTCCCGGACAGTTGGAAACCGTCATCTTAATAGAGCTTGCAGCTCTGCCTCCTTTTTCCTATTCCAGATTTTACGGATCAGTCTAATTTTTTGCTCATAGTCCGTCAGAGCCACGTTCAAGAATCGCAAAACCAGATTTTTATAAACCTAATCATTAAGACAATGGTCGTGTCAACTGGTCTGGTCTACCTACAAAAACTATTAACCCTGGCTTACTATAATAGAGTAGCTCTTAAGTTGGTCATGGGACGCAAGGGTATTGTGGGAGCTGAAAAGGCTAACTCCCTAGTGAAGCTAGGGTCGGAAACTGTATTCACCGGTACTGAACTAGTTTTTGGGATATCAAAAACTTATTCACGTGCCAAAACAGGAACACACCAAGCTCCTGGTCAAATAATCTTGGAAATATTAAACCTGTACATAGGAGCCTATTTGTTAGTTGTGCATGGAAGAGGTTGAAACAGCCTATCACATTATCTTCGAGTGTGAAGCATTGTCTCATTGACTAGAGCATCTAATGGAGGATTTTTCCAAGAAGGACCTAGTGAAAAGACTGTTAAGAATGTTAAAGATACAAACCAACTGCTGACCAATCTGCTAGCATAAAATATCCCCCATCGGGAATGGTAGGTTTCATTCCAACTTCAATAAGAAATTTGGCCATATAATCCCTTTTGGATTCCAATTCCTTTGCTAAGGAAACGAAAAAGCAATCGTCGCTTCCCAGTCGCACAGTTTCTGTTTCAAATGCTATCGCTACAGCTTCCTAAAAAACACATTTTAATAATTTCAAGATATTGTGTTACCCAAAAAAAAAAGAAGTTTTAAGATACCTGAATTGGAGTGACAACTGAGTAAACACTGTTTTGATGTACCATTTGTATATTTCTCATTAAATGCTCTGGACAATATGCCCATCCAATTTTCCAACCAGTTACACTAAAAGTTTTCCCAGCCGAACCTATCGTTACAGTTCTTTCCCACATACCAGGTAGAGTTGCTAAAACATTGAAGAAATCATGGAGCAATAGAATTTGAAACGAACACAAAAGAGACAATAAAGACACTCACTTAATGTTACAATCATGTTCCAATGTTACAAAAATGAACGATTACAATAAGCAAGATTTGTTTGTGTAGGTTATAGTTATGACAGTCATTCAAAACATTAAACATATGATTGGCAATATGGCGGTGTTTTGGAAGGTGCGCAGAACATGACGAAAATTCGTCTTCCGTGTAGGAGCACACCTTCTTCTCTATTACACCATGGAAGAAATATTGTAATAACTTTCAACTCAACCTTGTATATTTTGGTTATGAATTAAAAATAAATAGATACTGACCCATTCTAATATGTTTATTAGGTTTGTAAACCAACCATTCATATACCTCATCGGAAATGCACAGAACATTCCATTTTTTACATAGATCTGCAATAAAAGTTAGTTCCTCCAAAGAAAATACTTTTCCTATTGGATTATGTGGAGTATTTACTATGATAATCTTAGTTTTTTCATTAAACAGACCTTCCAACTCTTCTTTATCTAAAATCCAATCGGCCGATGTCGGTTGACGACCTATGACTTCTTTCTTTAAAAACATTGTTCTTGTTAAAGATTTAATTTCAAAAAAAATGATGTTTTTTTACCAATTTCAACGGAATAAACTTAGGTACGCCACCAGCGTACGTAACCATACTTTCATAACAATCGTAAAAAGGTTCTATAATAATAACTTGGTCCCCGATATCGGTGTGACCTGAAATTGTCGAGAAGAGTGCTTCACAGGCGCCACAACTTGTTAATATTTCCGTTTTTTCATTAATTTCTCTTCCAATTAGTTGCGAATATAGTTTTGATAATGCCCTAACTAGCCTAGGATGTCCCTAAAATTATGGAAATAGTAATACAGCATTTCACCAATTGTGAATTTGTTTACAAATCCTCTTGTATATTGATGTAACATAAAATCAGATCCATTAGAAACGTCAGCTAGCGTATTAACTATATATTTAGGTGGTGCAAAATCGGGGAAACCCTGACCGAGATTTAAAGGGTTATAATCAATAGCCATTTGACCGTACTCGATCCTAAAAGCACAGAAAATTTTACACAATCATAATGCTGTATTTATTACATGAAGGCTTTAATGTTTGAGATTGTTATTGTTCCTTTAAATGCACGTATTATTTACAAAATTATTCCGTCGACTGTGTGAGAAGTAACTCATTTCAACAAATTATACGACTAATCATACAAGTGAATGTATGTTTGGTGGCCTATACTAAAATCAATTATAAAAAATAATTCATAATTAATGTAGAAAAATAAGCAAGTTATGCCCGTTTGTAATTATCAATGATTTAGTACAAGTTTTAGTCAATTTTTTAGGATCCTAAATAAATGATAGATACATACACATTTATCATCAATTTTTCAGTCAATTATGGAATTGACAAAACTAGTCCTATTTTTGTTCAATTTTAATTGATAGAAAATATTTATAGAACCAGTCCTATTTTCTATCAATTAAATGACAACTTGGGGCAAACATATAGGGTAAACTTTATTTTAAGGTTATTGATTTTTTTATTTTTCACTGGTTCTGCTACATAACCAACGTTTATTCAAAGATTATATATTATATCGTTTATTGAGGGGTGAGAATGTTGCGATTTTCGTTTGAGCTATTTTAAATATCAAAAATGTCGTGGTCTCATGATCAATGTTATTCTTGATAAAAAGTTTTGCTTGTTCTGAAACCCCATAAAATGGAAAAAATTCAAGTTTTTCAAAACCCGTCTCATTTTATGACCAGTTTTATAAAAGAGTCTGACTTTTTGACATATCTTGATTACTAACAAAATCATACTGCTCAGTGCGCATAATCACAACCTAAATAAGTGACTAAAACATGGTGTGTTGCAAACACATTTTTTTCTTGTCAATATTTTAGTGTCCTAATTTTAGGATCCTAAAAAATTGACTCAAACTTGTACTAAATCATTGATAATTACAAACGGGCATTAGTCGTAAAAGTGATGTATACTGTTTACTTACCAAACACTAGGTTCGGATCCAGCATATCTTGATGGCAGACCAAATTTC
>CAJUYH010002304.1:25980-66847 GCA_910591685.1 Galerucella tenella | reverse complement strand
TGGCATCACAGTAATAAAAAGAGTGTTGTAGTTTTTTTTTGAAAATTTTTATTTTTAAATTTTTTCGACCCTCTTATCGTTTGTCAGTGATTTTTGGATATGGAATACGAAAGACTATTACATTATCAAGCTTCCTTCAAAATTTAAACGCGAGACATCGATATTTAGCATCACAGTGATAAAAAGAGTGTTGTAGTTTTTTTTTGAAAATTTTTATTTTTCAATTTTTTCGACCCTTTTATCGTTTTTCAGCGATTTTTGGATATGGAATACGAAAGACTATTACATTATCAACCTTCCTTCAAAATTTAAACGCGAGACATCGATATTTGGCATCACAGTAATAAAAAGAGTGTTGTAGTTTTTTTTCTGAAAATTTTTATTTTTTCGACCCTTTTATCGTTTTTCAGCGATTTTTGGATATGGCAACCACTCAGCAACTGTCAATAGACGTTGCCATTTTATTCAAACTTTACTATTTATAAGTATATTATAGAGATTTTATTCTAAATATATAAATGGCGAATATCATTAGATGTAAGTTATTTGGAATTAAATATTTGTTCCGTTTCCATCAACCCAGTTCTTTCATCTATCTAAGTGTAAATTTAACATAATATAATAGTAAATATACATAATATGGGATAAGCCGTCAAAGCATCAAAATTAAGAGCAAACGAAACAGAAAATACAGCAGACATAAATATTTGAAAAATATCAATAAAAATATCTATTTTCGACGTTGTTCAAGTATTATTAATAATAAGATTATTAATACAAGCACAAGTAAGTCGTGGGTGAAGTATAGTACGTAATTCGTGTTGTAAAGCAATTTAAAATGCTTCTTACAACATACGTTACCACTCCCCATTCGTTATAGCACCAGAAAATGATACGTTAATAATAAAATATTAATGTGCATTATCCATTAAAAATATTAATCAAGAGGCAACAAGTATAAGTGAAAAATTATGTCGAGTGTGGGAAATCTCATCTTCATGAAGAGCATGAAAGTTGAGTTAAGAGGATTGCTTGTGTCAGTAAACGAGAGATTTTTTTTTTCCTCTTCGGAGCCGTCCTTTCGCCGGTACCACCTCAGCCTCCTGGGCTTATTGTGGATCAGCAAAACGAGAGATTAGTAAAATTGTGAATTTTTGAACTTGTGATTGAAACATCTAATTTAATACTTCAAGAGCATAATTATCTAATCGGTATAATTTTACAGTGTGGCTAGAGTTGAATTTAAAATTAGAAGTTCATGTGACATATCTAGAAGTGTCATAATTTACGCAATTTACTAAAAATCTATGTTTTCCGCCGTCCCAAGTTTATGTTTGTATGAATTCCGTTCGCAATTTGGTTTAGTATTATTTAATTTAATTTTATTTTAAGGGGAAAGGTGGATACAATAATTATATTTTCTTCCCCTTCTTCAAATACAAAATGTAAGGATATCATCAGTGTTTATAATTTCATCAATTTCCTTGGGTTTGTATTAGTTTGACAGCAAATGTAACGCGGGACTGGAACGGAATTCTTGAAATAATAAAGTGAGTAGTAGGTACGTAATGTAATATTCTAGGCAAGTTATAGCATTTTATGCGGATTTCTGTATATTTGGTATAAACTTCAAAGTTCCACCGGTGAACCTTTGGTATGTACAGGGTGTTTCAAAAAAAGGTAACACCGTCTCTAGGATAGGTAAAAAACTGAAAAATAATTGGGGTTTGCTTAGTAAAATTTTTTTCTAACGCCATCCGTTTTCAAGATAAAGGGCGTTGAAGAAAATAAAAAATTACACATTTCTTACGATTTTGCCGAAACTACTGGCACCATTGTAATGAAATTTTATACGAATATGTTTTGGAAGCTGATATATCCCATGAATTTGTTTTTATAACTAACTCTCATAGAGGGCGCTAGTTACACGATTCATACAACGTATTATTCAACATAACTTTTTTTAGGGTAGAATTATTAGTCAAAACTCCAAGTGAACATAAACATCGTTTAATTCTACACCAAAAAGGTACTCTTGGTAAAACTCGATATTATGTACCGTTTTCGGAATATTTTGATTTGAAAATTATGAAGTAATAACCGCTCCTCGTATAAGTTAATGATAAATTTATTAATTAAAAAAACTCACAATAAGAAAATTAAAATAAAGACAAAGAACATAACATAAAATTCAATTAGAGTAAATGTTCAAAATGTCCTCCGTTTTCACGAATACACAAGTCTATCCTTTTTTCTAAAGAATCCATTAATCTTCTTAACGGTTGGGGATCATCTATGATGTCATTAAAGTGACGTTTAATTCTGTCTATTAATTCTTGACGAGAATTTACCTCTGTAGCATAGACTTTTTCCTTAATATACGACCAGACTGTGTAGTCCAAAGGATTAAAATCGCATGACCGAGGAGGCCAATGAATCGGAGCTTCTGCACCTCTACCAATCCATCGATTCCGAAAATTTTTACTCAACCAATTACGACACCTTCTATCAAAGTGCGGTGGAGCTCCATCATGCATAAAAAATAATGATGTTCGCTCATTTATCGATAAATCTTCTAATATCTCAAATAAGTGATTATTTAAAAAATCAAGGTACATATCACCACTTAAATTTCCAGGTAGAATATGATAACCTATTAATCTGTTACCTAAAGTTGCTGCCCAAACATTAACTTTAAATGAGTGTTGGTAATGTGATACCCTTTTGGCTTGTGGATTCTCATCACACCAGTAGTGTGCGTTATGGGAGTTAAACATACCTTGTCGCGTAAAGGTGGCCTCGTCCGTAAAAAGAATACATTTAAAAAAATTTGGATTGAGGGCTGTCCTTTCTCGCAATGTTTCACAAAAATCGACTCTAACCGGTAGATCGTCCGGCAAGAGTTCTTGAACTTGTCTGTAATGGTAAGGATGTAGCTGCTGCTCTTTAAGTATCCGCCAAGTAGTTGAAGAAGATGTATTTGTTTGTCTTGCCATATTCCTTACACTTAATGTTGGATTTTGATCAACTAAATTTAAAATAATATTTTCTTTATTAATTGTTCTTGGTCTACCTGAATTTATTTTCTTTGGTCTTACATTCCCAGTTTCTCGAGAACGTCGTTCAACTGCTCTAAATGTTTTTTTACTTGGTAAGTTTCTTCTAGGAAACTTTTCTGCATAACGCGTAAAAGCTGCACTAGAGTTTCCTAAACACTCGCCTAAAGTTAATAACATGTCGGTGTATTCAACATTTGAGTACATTTTGTTTAACAATATCTAATTTTACAAATAACAAGGTTTCAAAACACTATTTATTGTTGACTTATTGTCATAACAATCAATAAATGTCAATTTTACATGGCAAACTTAGAGAAAAGCGAACTTTATCATTAGTTTATACCAGGAGCGATTATTACTTCATAATTTTCAAATCAAAATATTCCGAAAACGGTACATAATATCGAGTTTTACCAAGAGTACCTTTTTGGTGTAAAATTAAACGATGTTTATGTTCACTTGGAGTTTTGACTAATAATTCTACCCTTAAAAAAGTTATGTTGAATAATACGTTGTATGAATCGTGTAACTAGCGCCCTCTATGAGAGTTAGATATAAAAACAAATTCATGGGATATATCAGCTTCCAAAACATATTCGTATGAAATTTCATTGCAATGGTGCCAGTAGTTTCGGCAAAATCGTAAGAAATGTGTAATTTTTCATTTTCTTCAACGCCCTTTATCTTGAAAACGGATGGCGTTAGAAAAAAATTTCACCAAGCCAACCCCAATTATTTTTCTGTTTTTTACCTATCCTAGAGACGGTGTTACCTTTTTTTGAAACACCCTGTATGTATGTCATGGCTCCTGGGGACACAAGCAGGCATCCACTGAAAAAGGTTGTGGCCTTTATTGAAGGGCTCGGCTTCATGGATGACTAGGTAGCAGGAATGGCACAATGGGCCCGCCAGTGGCCTCAGTGCCGGAACCGTGACTTTAGCTTGGCTAGGTCAAGGCTCGCCTGCACATTCTGTAGTAGTAGTATGTATGTCCTATGTATTTTGGGGTGACATTCACTGAGACCTAAAAGATCTATTGTGCACCCTTACTTTTTAAATGTTCCTCTTCTATCCAGTAATCTCCCAAGTGCTGTGCTCTAGGATTCTGAAGTGCTGTGCAGTTGGAAAGTATGTGGATGGAGGTTTCTTCTTCCATGCCACAAAATCTACATTCTTCTTCCTCCACTATTTTGAGCTTTTTCAGATGCCCATTCAGGCGACAATGTCCCGTTAGGATCCTTGTTAAAACTCTTAGCGCAGTTTTACTTTGACTTATGCATTCATTTGATCTCAACAGGTTGTAGTCACCCAGAAGAGTATTTAATTGTATAAGCCCTACTAGATCTTTCCAATGGTCAGATCTTCTCTTTTTCTTGGCTTCACCTATTTCTTCCAATATTACATTGGGGCTGATTCCGCAAAAGGGTTCAGGCCCCCAGGAAGATATTTTAGTTCCCCTCCTTGCTAGTTCATCTGCTATTTCAGTGTGTCCTGGAATCCATAGTAAGGTGACTATTTTGTTCTCGCCTAGTTCATTGAGTTTGTCTAGGCATTTCCACACTATTTTGGAAATGATTACACAAGAGCTCAGTGCTTTAATGGCTGGTTGACTATCCGACATTATGATAATCCTTTGTCTTCTGTATCATTTATCAATATTGAACTGGGCGCACTTTCTTATGGCGTGGATTTCCGCTTGAAAAATACTTGGGGTTTTTCCCAAGCTTCCAGAGTGTTTGGTTCCTGGCTCGAACACTCCTATCCCAGTTCCTTTTATTGGTATTGAGCCGTCTGTGTACCATTGAATGGCATTATTTCCAAGTCTGGTAATGGTATTTGGATCCCATTCCATCTTATTGCTCAACGAATTTCTTTGAAAAGTTATACTTTTTCATCACACCGTCTTGTGGCATGTCCCAGGTTGTCTGATTTCTAAGAAGTGAGTAACCTTTGGTTATATATCTATCTTGATATAATTTTATAGTAGATTTTTGCAAAATAAAATTCCGTAGTGGTTAAAGTCATATAATGCAATATATTTTCCAAGATATAACGTAAATCTGTGACATCCTGCCAGAAAATAAGCAGATCGGCAAATCAAGCAGAAATAACGGGATGATATTGGTTAATGAACCAAACATAACGTTTCTTTGGTTAACTGCTAACGTCATGACGGACTGAATACATCTGAATTTTATATCCGGGTCGGTCTCTTTCGACGGATTTAACAAATAGTGTGTAAAATACAGTGAAAACATAAAAAAAGAATCTCTCAGTGCGCTATGTATTATATGAATGATTTTTCTCATACTGTAGTAATCTAACGCTTAAATACCTTTTCAGTATTTTATTAATCGCCAATAATATTCTCGTCTGAAGCACTAATTACTCAAAAATAGGAGATAGGCGACAGCAAATATTTCCGTCAAAAGCACTTACTACTTAAAATTAAGTTCTTAACGAGAGATACAGTTTTCGGCCATTACAAGCAATTTCAAAGAATAAAATTGAAAAAAAGCCAGCATTAAGATCGTTCTATCTAGGAATTTCAAAATATGGCGAAGGAGCTGAGCATTCGCCAAAATTTCAATAGTTAACGTTTTTTCATACAAATATGTATATTTTTTATAATATACAGTGCTATTCAAAATTCCCCTCCACCACTTGTATCTTTTGTACGGCTACACTTACTATAATAAAATTTGGAGGTTGAAAATAAAGTGTTGTAAATTTCTCTACGAATGGTAACAGGTGACGCAATAGTAATAGATGACGTCACAGTGCCACTCTGGCCAATAATTTTAAATAGGACCTTATGGCAAGTGATATCTCGTTTGAAAGGCATTGACATTGCCTACATAGCCATATTAATTTTGTTTGGGTAAACTAATTTTGACGGATTAATTAAATAAATACCAAAATTATTATTTCACATTTAAATATTGAAGATTTTTCAATCCGCCTCTGATTAGTTGTCAAAAAATTGACGTTTTTAATTTAATAGTTTTTGTTGCTTTGCAAAGTTTTTCTAAATAACTTGAATATTTAATTTTATTATTGTTTAACGAGACGTTTAAGAATTTACATAGGCAAAATGGTACGTACTCAAGCCGACAAAGTAGCAGCTATCTTAATAATTGGTGAATCTAGAAACAATCTCCATGAAGCATTAATAAGAGATACCCAGATCGCCCTATCTCGAGAACTTATTTGAGGGAGCTTCTTCACAAGTTTGAAGCTACAGGTAGTGTTCAAGATGCCAAACGATCTGGTCGACCAACATTTAGTGATGATAAAAAAATTGATATAGTTGCTGAAATGGTAGTAAACCCTACTTCCTCTTCAACTAAAGTTGCGTCTATCTGTGAAGTAAGTAAAAGTACAGTACAGAGAGTGTTGGCTAAAAATAAATTTCATCCAAGTTAAAAATGGTGCACCACCTTTCGGATGACGACCCCTACAGAAGACTCGAATTCTGTGAATGTATGACAAATAAAATTAGTCAAAACCCACACTACACCAAAACAATTTGTTTTAGTGAGGAAAGTACTTTTTGCCTCAATGGAAATGTGAATACACAAAATGTAAGGTATTGGAGTGACACAAATCCTCACACCTTTCGTGAACAACATACCCAATTTCCAGAAAAAGTCAATGTTTGGGCAGGTATTTTGGGAAACCACATACCTAGTTGGTCCTGTCTTCCTATATTCGAATTTAAGCGGTGAAGTGTATCTGGAGATGCTACTAAATGCAGTTAATTCTTGAAATTCTGGAAGATAATCCAGATGAATTCGGCCATCTGGAAATAACATTTCAACAAGATGGTGCTCCTGCACATTATTATTGTGCAGTAAGACGTTACCTGGATGAAGAATATCGAGGTAGATGGATCGGCCGGCGAGGTCCTATAGAATGGCCACCTCGGTCACCATATCTGACACTATTAGATTTTTTATATGGGGATACTTAAAATCCAAGGTTTATATTACGGCACCAGATAGCATTGGTGTTTTGAAAGAAAAAATTATTGAAGATGGCAATGCAATTTCAGCTGACACATTCGAACAAGTACGACAAGAGTTTACTAATAGGATGTATTACTGTCAGCAAGTAGACAGAGCACATTTCGAACACTTGTTATGAGAATCTATTGTTGATATTTGATTAATTAAATTTAAAAAAATAATTTCAATAATGTTGGTATTTATTTAATTTATCCGTCAAAATCAGTTTAAACTCAAACAAAATTAATATGGCTATGTAGCCAATGTCAATGCCTTTCAAACGAGATATCACTTGCCATAAGGTCCTATTTAAAATTTTATTTTCACCCTCCAAATTTTATTATTGTAAGTGTAGCCGTTCAAAAGATACGAGGGGGGGAGGGGATTTTTGAATAGCACTGTATAATGTTATATAAATAAGTGTGTATTCATTATATTTTCTTCTGGACGATTTATCATGATACGTTCTGTATTGTGCTACATTATGATGGAGAAACATCATCTATAACTGCTTGGAATATTAAAAGAGGCTATTTTAAAGAAATTCTGCCAAAACAGCATTAATTTTTTATCGGTCGCTAGCGAACAGAAAGGACCTCGCTTATGGGTAAACTTGAGAATCAAGATTAAGTTGTTGTTAATAATTTCTATTGTAGGTATGTTATTTATGTTCAAAATACAGTACCGGCTGATTGGTTAAGGTTAAGGGTAGCGAGCGGCCATATCTAAAAAGATATTGGTCGTATAGATTTAGAAAAAAAATTCATAATAAAAGTTGCCAAGAGAAATTGCTGGAAATTATTATCAAGCTTGTCAAACATCCGCTAGACGGCGAAACAACCGACACTAAGTAGAAATATGGGATTTTTATAGAATTTTGCCTAATGAAAGTGTATCGATGATATCATTTTCATATTTACTGGCTATTTACCTACAATTTTTGACTGAAATGTTTTGTTCTATCTAACAAAATAAAGCGGTGGGGGAAGATCAATTGTTTTTTTGAACAAACCAAGATTTCTCCCGTTTCGCTTGACCGATTTTAACAAATTTGGGCTCATATGAAAGAGCATAATTTACACTACATAACGCTCACTTGGTTTCGACTTTACGACTTTCATCTTCGCCGCTAGATAGCGTTAACTGAAATGGTAGCAAATTTTTGAGTTAAAAAAAAAAACAAATGCAATGGTATATTCATTTTCACATATTTTAAAAGAAGATACATTTTTCTAGAATTCCATGAAAAAAATCAATCATCTACCTTTTTTGAACCGTTGACATTGAACAAAATATAATTTTATTACATTAAAAAATGGCACGCCACTGCTGTTTATCAAAATAAAAATCATTTTCGTAATAACTTGTTAGTTGCTAACAACAAAAACCTTTTGACTTTTTTTCGTTAGACAAACAAACAAATAAATTTACATTGGGAGCCCATATCTCTGAACATGTAAACCTATGTTATTTTTTCAATCCAAAACCGTTTGAACTTCCTCCACTGCTTTAATTTGATACATAGAACAAAACATGTCAGTCAAAAAGTCGATATACTTTCATTAGGCAAATTTCTATAAAAATCCCATTCTTCTACTTAGTGTTGGTTGTTACGCCCTCTAGCGGCCGTTTGACTTGACTTAACTGATCACCCGGTACAATTAACACACAAAGAAACTGGGATTTTAGGAACTCTAGTACTCACACTACCGACCAATTTACAGCAAATTTTTAATCAGCAAAAAAGTGGACTATGTGCGTGGATGTGGAGTAATGCAAACTCTTATCATTATCAATCACTCCTGTTTTTAAGTTTCGCGTCTTCATTAATTACACGGTACAAAAATTAATCTAATTACAAAAATTTTGCTTTGAGCTGCTATCCTACATTTTTTGCGACTTTTTTAATTAATGTTTTTTCGATATTTTGTAATCCGCTAATGACAGAAAAGTAGAAACCAAAAAATCTAGGAATTAAAAATAAATTTGTAGAACCTGCTTGGGAATCCGGATTTAAAAAGTTAGGAAACTTGAATATTATAAGAGGAGTTCGAAATTTCAAATTACTTTTTATCTGTATTTGTTTCGTGTTTCTTCCACTTCACTCCGGGAAAAATATTTAGGTACTTGGTCCATGAAAAACTACGTGGTTTAAAGTTTGGAGTAGTATATAATGAGCTTAAAAAGAAACGCAGCTTCGATTAAAGCTTGAAAAGAATACAAATTTAGCAAAATACGAACAATGAAACACAAAGATTCTTGGGATACCAACGCATGACACTGAAGCTTTTATGGCAGTGTGGAAACCACTTATGGAATAAAATTCTCTATGTCATTATTTTAGAAAATTATAAAAAATGCCGAGACACGTCAACTTTTGAATTGAGTTGTGCGTTATGTAAACATAAATGTAAATGTACAGGGTGATTCACGCAAGTATGCCATAGTCGGTGTTTTTTTTTTACATGAAACACCCTGTATATTTGCATATTTTTGAACCGATTTCAACAAACTAAATAATGTATGGTCAATTATGAATTATAAAGGGTGAAATTTTAAAATTAATAATTTATTACACATCAAATATTGGTACTTTTTTAAATTAGCAAAATATGGATTTATCAAAAATCTAAACTAACTAATTATTAGACGTACTTGTATATTAAACAAAACCTGCTACGCCCATGAATTTTATCATAAATACCTAAAAATTGCCTAAAAACGCCAATAATTAGACAAAATCGGTAAATAATGTGGATTGTTTTAAATCAGTAAATAATGTAGATTGTTTTATATTCTGTCAGTTGTTGATGTGTTGACAGTTTATACTGAAAAAGTAAAATCTTTGTCAAACACTATTTCCTTGTCGACATAACAATGAAATATTTAACTGAGACTCACCGAATTGAGATTTCAATGATGATCGGGTACGGGGATAACTGCAGAAGTCAAGTTGAAGTGGCAAACTTATTTAATCACAGGTATCCCGAATTGCCTAATATTTCACAAAGTACTGTGTCTAAAATTCATGCACAATTCAGAGAACTTGGACATGTCAAACCATTGAAAAGAAAACCACACTTCGTTGAAGATGATGTGAAAGTGGATATTTTGTTAAGTGTCGAAGAGAATCCAACTTCAATTACACGTCAAATTGCCCGTGAAAATAATGTTAGTCATACAACTGTTCTAAGATGTCTTCATAAAGAAAAACTTCATCCCTACAATTCAACTTTTGTGCAGGTGTTAACAGAAGACGATCCAGATCGTAGAATGGATTTCTGCGAAAGATTGATGGATAAGCTGAACAGAAATTAGACAGCTCTTGGTACCATTCTTTTTTCTGACGAATCAACATTCACATTGAATGGAGAGGTATGCCGACAGAACTGTAGATATTTGTCAACAGAGAATCCTAATTGGATGCGTGAGACACATACCCAGTACCCTCAAAAGGTGAAAGTTTGGGCCGGTACCATATTATTGGTCCTATATTTATAGATAGAAATTTGACAGCTGGAAAATATCTAAATATGCTTAGAAATGAAGTTATTTCTGCATTGGCAGACTCATATCCCAACGAAATAGAACCTAGCTTACCGAATGAAAATGTTTGGTTCCAGCAAGACGGGGCAACACCCCATTATGCTTTAATGGTAAGAACTTATTTAGATGAAATCTTCCCCAATAAATGGATTGGACGAAGAGGTACTATTAAGTGACCAGCTAGATCGCCAGACCTTACGCCGTTAGATTTTTATCTGTGGGGTTATCTCAAGAACAAAGTAGATGCAACACAACCAACTAGCATTGTAGACCTCAAAGACAGGATAACTACAGAAATACGGAATATTTCACCTCAAACTTTAAACAAAGTTAAGGAGAAGTTCTCTAGGCGACTGTGCTATTGCCAACAACTAGGTGGAGAAAATTTTGAGCATTTATTTTAATGTATTAAAATCAAATACATCAGGTAATTTATGTATGTGTTTAATAACTGTAAAAATAAAAATTTCACCCTGTATAATTCATAATTGACCAAACATTATTTAGTTTGTTGGAATCGGTTCATT
Organism: Galerucella tenella; assembly: GCA_910591685.1. Lineage (NCBI taxonomy): Eukaryota > Metazoa > Arthropoda > Insecta > Coleoptera > Chrysomelidae > Galerucella > Galerucella tenella. The sequence continues at coordinate 55,708 of CAJUYH010002304.1, read as the reverse complement.
AAGAGGATTTCAAAAATATGCAAATATACAGGGTGTTTCATTAAAAAAAACAACACCGACTACGGCATACTTGCGTGAATAACCCTGTACATTTACATTTATGTTTACATAACGCACAACTCAATTAAAAAGTTGACGTGTCTCGGCATTTTTATAATTTTCTAAAATAATGACATAAAGAATTTTGTGGTTTCCACACTGTATATTCAAATTTAATTAAATCCATTTGACTGTTCCACACTGTATATACCTGAATATATTATGTAATTTAAGAAGAAATATTTGCCAACTATTTGTATATTAGGAATTTTCGGCGGGGATGTGGCAATAATACCTGTGCGCTGTCGAGGCACGTAAAGCTAAAATAAAAAAAATAAAAAATTTGGCATTTTCATAGTTCATTGAATGGAATTCACAAAATACGTATTCATAAAGTGCATTTTTCTCTTGGTCAACTCTGCTGTTACATTTATGGGATGCTATTCTATTCGCATCTCTTTGTAATGATTACAAAGCACGAGACGAAATATTCCCCGTATCACTACTATGTATATATCGTAAAGAATCAATTGTAACGGTGATATTTTATTATTCATGTCTATCGAACCCGCAATACCATGTAATACGAGAGAAAGGCTCTGTGCGGAATCAACCCATTTTAAAAAATTCATTTATATATAGCCCAGTTGCACCGAAGGATGCCATTGACGCGAAAGCATAAATCACGGATTTTCAATAAACCCAGACAAGCGATAATTCACATTATACATCCTCGTTTTAGATTTTAGAGAAATCGGTTATTTAATATTTAACCATTGTTCTATGTACAGTGAGATTTAAGTATGGAACGCCTCAATTACAGGATCGGATCAGAAGATATTTACAACGAGAATTCACACTGCACCTTTGCAAGCTGCAGCTAAACTACTCTTAGGAAACTGTTGGCCATATACAGCAAGTCGAGCAAATATCAAGGAATCCTCTCGCTTGGAAAATATGCCTCGGTATTTCAAGCAGAGGTCTATGCAATACTTGCATGTGCAAGGGCAAATAACATGAGAGCCTATAACAACAGGCAGATTAGGATCTACAGTGACAGTCAAGCTACCCTTAAAACACTTCAGAGCTCTAAGGTAATATCTTTGCTGGTATGGAAATGCGGCGAAGAACTTAGAAGACTGGCGACTCGGAACAGTGTAACACTGGAGAGGCCAACCAGAGCGATGGAGGTGATTCTTGGTCTCACTCCCCTTGACATACACATCAAGGAGGTTATTTTGATGACCATGACACGCTTACGCTCTACCGGTATACAACCTGACGTAGGATCTGGTAGATTGAGACGTAACCTATGGCGTGAGGCACTCCATGAGGTCCCACTGCTGCAGGAAAATACGGACGCAATCTCACCACAATATGCCTTCCACAGGCCCTACAAGGTAATCATTAAATATAACACACAAGACACGTCAGAAGAAGGCGCACTCCGCATCTTCACGGATGGCTCTAGAACTCCAGATCTCTGAACCTAAACATCAAATGGGCGATGGGCTGTAATGTCAGCGTTGCTCAAACAGAGCTCACTGCTATCTACATCGCCACAAAAGAGATTACCAAAATAAACACCACAGGTAATAAAATTCACATCCTTACGGATAGTAGACAAGCACTACTAGCCTTGAACAGACCACGTATCACATCAGGCCTAGTACTGCAGTGTCACCTGTCTCTGATCGAAGCCTGTAGTAACAACGAAGTCACTCTAGGCTGGATCAAGGGGCACAGTAAATCGAAAGGTAACCACATTGCCGACTCACTAGCCAGGAAAGCAGCCTCCCAAAACTCTTGGGACCTGACACTTTCATTGGTCTGTCGGTGTCGGCTATGATTGACCTAATAAAGGAACACTCCCTTGATTAGTTTAAGGGTAGATGGGACGATACAGAAGGTTGCAGGATTGCCAAGGAACTGCTGCAGTATCCGGACAGCAAAGTAGCCAAAAAATACGTGACTATGAACAGACAGAACCTTCGGACAGCCACGGGTATTCTGACCGGTCACTGCCACCTACGAAAACACCTCTACATACTGGGTCTGTCTGACACTTCACTCTGTAGAGGATGTGAACAGGAAGATGAGACTGTCGAACACATTCTTTGTGAATGTCCGACACTCTCTCAATTTAGGTTTTCCGTATTCGGCGAGTACAGGCTAACACAAGCCAGCGTGAGGTAGCTTCCGGCGACGTTATCGCCTACTTCAAACAAGTAGGCTGGATGACGAGCCAGAAGGAAGTCTGAACCTCAGAAGGATGCACAATGGGCCAATTGTGGCCTAAGTGCTGTGGGGGCCACCCACCCTTCAAATTCTTACAGATACAGATACAAATACAGAACAGTGGATTGGATCCCAGGTCACAAAGGAATCGCTGGCAATGGAAAAGCTGACGAACTCGCAAGAGCAGGTTCGTCAACTTACGGGACACTTTCCCACAAAGGAGCACCTGAACAAAATAGGGCTGTATAACGAAGACCTTACAGGCAAAAAGGATACCGAAACAGTTCTGCATATGCTATGCAGCTGTGAGACGCTGGACAACAGGAGGCAGAAACTGTATGGTAGACCCCAATTGACTCCAGAAGACTTCTACAACCAACCAGCAAAGAACCTGTATGAGCTAATACAGGGAACGAATTGGCTGAATAGGAGTATCCATAATAAGCCCAGGAGGCTGAGGTGGTGCCGACGAAGGGACGGCTCCTTAATAAAAAACTGTCGAGAATACACAGCTTGGACCTCCTTGTTAAATGGATAAACCTACAGTGGGCTTTTGGCCTGTCCAAAACTTTTATTAGGTTATAAAAGACCGAAAAGCTGTATTAGCTCAGGTACATTTATGAAAATTTTAGGAAATATTTAGAGTATTTTGTTATAATTTTTAAAATAGTCTTATTAAAAATTAGGTTACTTTCTTGTACATAAAAATAGACTATAAATGTCATATAGCTTACTCTGTACTCTCTCAATATATGTTGGCACAACATCTGGCAACTGTTTAACAATATCTAAAGTACGTAATTATTAGCGCCAAACAAAGATGATGTTTAAGTTGGAGAAGTTGGCAGGTTGTGGTATTCATTTATATCCGGAGCACATTTGCAGCAACAATTATGATAGATCAAATTTCGAAATTAGCTATAGCTGAGAAAATTAAAGACAATGTACATAACAGCATGCTCTATGTATATATTAAGGTAGGTGGGATGGAATTTGAGATGAAATTTAGTAGGTACACATGGAAATTAATGAGTAAATTTTGAATATTATTTAACCGTAATAAGTAGGATTTTATACGGAAAGCAAATGTTTTTCGTCCTTTTTTTTCTCTCATCTCTTCTCTCCTTGCTTTGATCGTCTGTCGTCTCGAAAGATAAGACAAGACAAGATATTTTCGAAAATCTACCAGAAGAAATCCAGAACTTATCTGAGAATAAAGAGATGAGACAACTGATTAACCCTAGTTTCAACAACTCGTGTATACATTTCCTTTTTCTTCAAGATCGCCTGCTTGCCTGGAGTAAATATAAAAAATAATTACTTTCCCAACGATTTCTTTTATAGATTGTCCCTTTCTATTTCCACCTAGCATTGCTATATATTTATTCGATTCTCTCCAAGGAAATGTCTGTCATCAGTTTATGCAACAGTTGATCCTCTGGGAACATCCATATAAAAGGAAAAGATTAATTTTTTCCGATAAAACCCGCAAACACTAATCGTTGGCTTTTACGAGATATCTTATATACAGGATAGCTCATTTTTCACTCACGTGAAGTTACACATAGGTTCAACTGACATGTGATAAATTACTTTTCAGATAAAACAGCATGTACGCCAGTGGTGTTGCCATTTCGGGAGATAATTCTTGAAATACGTTCATTTCAACTGTGGGATTTCAGTTACGGACAGGCTAGAATTATGGAAAAATTGATTTTATAAATACGGAAGAAAGAAGAAACGGAGCTTCTGGAATTGAAATAGAAAATATGGGAATCGGTGCAAAGATTTAGTTCGTACTGTTTAAAAAAAAAATAACGCCCATTGGCATTACTGCGGTATCTCCCAGTTTCTTTAGGAAATAAAATCCTGTTTTTTAATGTTTTTCATTTATTTTTGTATCAAAAAAAACTTCGGAATGTTATGGAAATTGTGTCTTTGTGTTTTGCTTATTGCGTCTAGTCACGAGATTGGGGTTATTTTTCCATGATGGAAGGATAAAAACATTCGGTATTATTTTAAAAATGAAGTTCTAGAAATATTGATGTGTACGCGGGAAAACGTACTCTTCCAGAATATTTTACCGATTTTGAATGAAAGCGTTTACCGATGTCAATTTCGAAATGCCGAGCTCGTTTGTCAATACCCATCGTCAATATTTTATTTGCGTATGCGTCTTTTATTTTCTGGCAACGGAACGAAGTGTTGGATATATATCAAGAGCGCGTATCACATTGACAGCGATTTTTCATGATAAAACCCTTTGAAAGCTCATCTAGAGCTTTTTGTTCGGCGATTGCCTTTGGGTCATTACAACCCAATTAGCTACGAATTGTGAAGAGCGAAACGAGAATATGCAAACGTTTATCACTGACGAAGAGTTTAATTCTTTTTCGAAAAAACAAGTGAATAGGGCGAGGAAGAAAAATGATAATATACAATATTAACTACAGTTTAATTTTTTATGGAGACCATATCCCCTGAAAAATATATACAGAGCATTTCAATGAAAACTCCCGGGCTTAGTGGATTTACCAAAGAATGGTCAAGCCAATGGTCACGTATGGCTCAGCAGTCTGGTGGACCAAAGGTCTGCAAAAGACAGTTAGAGCAAAGCTGCAAGGCCTGCAGCGAACAGCATGCCTGGCCATTACCGGAGCAATATCATCCACACCAACTGCGGCCATGGAAGCCCTCCTGCAACTAACTCCTCTCCACATTAATTTGGAGAAGGAAGCCAGGAGAGCGGCTCATAGAATGCTATCAGTGGAGAGGTAAATAAATGGAGAGACTTTGAGGGATCACTCGGGATTGATGAGGGAAATACAAAATCTCCACATTCTTGGGATCTTTCTTTTGCAAAACTTCACGTAAATAAGCCCACTTAGCACTGAGCTCAAAAAGGATAAAATCTATATATATAGCAGCACTACAGGCCTATCTGGCCCTCGGCTTCGAGATCTTTCACTCGCTCTTTCTATTTCCCACATAGCAATTTGACATCCTAAGCATATGCGTGGAATATTTTCAAAAAGAACATGGATGTGCAAAGCATGTTCTCACATAATACCAAAACAAGTGCTATAAATAGATTGTGTTGCGCCCTGGTCACATGCTGATCAGGTTTTCAGAATGTGATGAAATATGTCCTTATAAGATGCTGAGTATGTACCCTGCAATAAAAAGTTCAAAGTGACAACAAGCATGTGATAGCACATTCTTTTCACATGCTACGCATTTTCTAGCTATGGGCCTTCTGATATACAGTACATCCTAGGCATGTGTTATCGGCGTATATATTATATACCTATCCGAGTGCTATTAATCTCCTATACATGTGCTACTGTGCTAGTGTAGATGCTAGGCACATGCTATGGATATCTCGTATTATTCGCAGGACCTACGCATATCCATTACACTTCCTCTTACGAAAAGAATGTACTTTGCACATGCTCTTCCGAAGTTTCTCGCTTTCAAATCTTTCAATGCATATACACTTTTTAGGTGCTATGTACATGATATAGAAGTTAACTTTTTTGTCAACCTCTTATTTTTCATTTACCATTTACCAATGTAACATTATTAATTATTGCAATGAAAAATCCTTGTTCTGGGGGGACCTCCATGCCATCTGATGCCATGTTGATCACGGCAACCCCTACGCCAGGTAAGTATAATTCTTAAGCCTTGGTCCGGTATTTGATTTGCGTGGTTACATATGAATCGGTGTAAAGCTACAAATAAAAGTCAGCGCCCTCTTTCGATGCGTTTATGTATTATTTCGAATATGCTGAAACAGGATGTGATCGCATGTGCGAAGGACGTATTCAGCATGTGCATTGAATGTACCAAATAATGTTCTATGTTTTATATACTTTGCACATGCTAAAAATATGATTTAAGGTTAATCATCAGATTATTCAGATATACACATGCTAAGTGTATATTATAAATGGAAATATATGATGGCTTCAATATCGATTGAAGTTAGCCTAATAAAGAATATATATTAGGTCATTATCGCATGCTAAAGGTATATACTCACCATTGACTTTATTTTATGGTATATGCGTAGCATGTGCTTTACATGTACCAAATAATATTCCGTGTTTTATATTTTGCACATGCTAAGGATGGGCTTTTGGGTTAATTCTGATATCGGCAGATGCATATTTAAAATGAAAGGGTACAACACCAATGATGGCTTTGAATCTATTAAACGAAAATAGTAAATAATAATTCATACATGTATGTAAAACGAATAAAACGTGCTGAAGATCTGATGTAAAATTACCTGACCTGATTGATAATCCCTATCACATGCTTAGGATATCTGTGAAATAAAATACTTCTGATATTCTTCAAGGTATATACTTAGCATATGCGCTGAATGTAGTGAAAAGGATCTTAGTTAATGGTAAATCATTATTACATGCTAAATATATAATTAAAAAAAAGGCTTTAGGTGGACTTTTATGGTATGTGCCAATCATATGCGAAAGATCTACGGAAAAAAACAAGTTTGACTCTTAAATTCTTAGCACTTGCTATGGATGTATGTACAGGGATGTGCTCAAAAGTATGTGGACAGCATATGCTAATCATGTACCGAAACGAACATCTTTTACGGGACGTTGAAGGCATATACTTGGCATATGAATCTTCTTTCAATGCTATGTGGGTTCTTCCTGTTTCTCGCCTCGTTTTCCCAGTTCCCAACTTCCACTGTTCCCAGATCTCTCCTAACCTCTTCCATCCATTTTTTCCTTGGTCTTCCTCTTCTCTTTTTACCACCTTCTCCACTTTTCAGCACTCGTTTTACCCATCTATATTTCGTCATTCTACCTATATGTCCCAACCATCTTGCTCTCTGTGCTTTATTTATACGGGTTATACTTGGGTGCTTATATAATTCTGAGAGTTCTTTGTTTGTTCTTCTTCTGTAGATTCCATCTTCCTTAATTCCACCATAAATTTTTCTGAGCATTTTACGTTCCCATATTTTTAATTTATTCTGCTCTTTTTTGTTCATTGTCCAAGTTTCACAAGCGTAGGTAACTGACGGTCTGGTACAATCTTATTTTAACTGTTCGTGATATGTCTTTCGATTTTAACATCTTTGATACCATTCCTGCTGCTTTACTGCCCTTTGTTAATCTTTTTTCTATTTCCCTTTCTTCATCTCCTTTATTTGTGATTCCCAAATATTCGATTTGTCCCACCTCTTCTATTCTGTAGCTATTATTTCCATCACAGTTTAAAATAATATCCGTTTCCTCATTGTCCTTCATTACCATGTATTTTGTTTTTTTCTCGTTGATCAATAGACCATGTTCTCTTGCCTTCTGTTCCAGTAGCTTGAATACTCTTAGAACCTCTTTCCTGGATCTTGCCATGAGTACTATGTCGTCCGCATATACTAGACATTGATGCTTATTCCCATAAATTAAAATCTATAACCCCTTGAAATACTAGGCTAGGAAAACAAAGTAAATTTGACCAGGGTGGAGGGCATTGAGGAGGCCAAAACTCTGGCAAAAAGTGATCAGAGACTCTATTTATGGGACCTGAACCATTTTTTGGCATTGCGGAAAGCACTGCTAGATCAGCAATAGCTGGGAGGAGAGGAAAACCTACACGTACTGGGCAGACATACCGGGGCTCTCTCACTCGAAGGCGTTCATTTACTACCCTTCGAGTACAAAAAATAAGCAGATCCTGGAATGGACTAGAACAAACCTACGCATTCTGACGGCACCGCTTACAGGACATTGTCGACTAAATTATCACCAAAAGTAGACGAGTCTTATTCAGACCTCGGACTGTCGGTTTTGCAGTTTGTTTCTATTTATTTTTGGTCTAAATTCTTTTAATACTGGTATTAAACCATTGGTTGTTGATAAAATAAAATAAAATTTTATGCTGTTGAATTGAGGACGAAATGATATTAAATACACATGGGATAAAATGTAATAAATTCAACAATGACTTCGAATCCTTCGTAACAGTAAACAACGATTGAAACGAAACTGGTGAAAACAGAGCTATTTACTCGATTCCAAGCTGATACAACAAACTGAGATGATAGGGAGATATCACAACACCTATTTAATGTTACAAAAATATTTTTGTTTAATTTGATTCTTTGCTACACTAAATACATTCTTGACCATAACTATTCATCGCCTTTTAATTACTCCCAGAAGAAAATAAGAAGATATGAAACGTAAATAAAAACTGAATTGTGTGAATTTTGTTTCAGTGTGTCCCAATTCCGGGATTGGGATTCAGACGAGGAAGCTACAAGTGCGTGTGTAGACCGGGATTCTTCTTTCCGGATATTAAGGCCGAGAGACGTTATTACAACGGCACAGTTCTCGAAGAAGAATACGAAAAACGTATGCTGGTAAGTGTGTGGCTATTCATCAAACTTGAGGGCGTACAGCTTTCGCATTTTTCAACTTTTGTTGATAATTTTGGTTTTCGTAACTTTCTGGAATATTGTAACATTGTCTTAGCCCAGAAAATTGCTAAATAGTGGTCCTTAGATGGAAATTATCTATTTTCATAGCCTCGTTTAACAATATCAATGCAATAATTTACTTGACTACATAGCGCCCATTGCTCAGACCTTCAAAAATCACTATTTTACTGTCGTTTAGTTTCAAAATTTAAGTTCTTAGAGGACACGTACATTTTCATTGAAATCCAAAACAGCATGGTTCGTTTTCTATTTAACAATTTCCAAATATTTCCCAGAATATTACTATTTCATAGGAGTCGGACCATATCATTCCACTACAGCTTGTTATAGTTTGTGTATTAATTCAATAATCACTTTGCAGTGAAATTGCGAGACAATGTCTGGCCTAATGCCTTCTTTGTTCAGCCCTATTATTTCCTAATCTTTCAACGGAGTCGAAAAAAGGATAAGTAAAATAGGAGCAGGTCTTCACCTCGTAACAATGAATGAGTTTCAAATCATCCCCTTAAGCCCTTATGCAGCTGAAAAGCACCGACGGATTAAGATTTCATGGGAACCTACACGTACTGTACTTCTATGTACAATTACTTACGGACCACCCTGTATACCTATGATAGAACCAACCATTTTATTTTGCACTTCTTTTAGACCGGTTTTGGCGTATTTGCGCCTCGTCAATACGTTTTCCGCAAAAGCCAAAGTCTTTGAATAAAAAGCAATCACGTTGTATTACTGACATGACCAGATTCTTTAATTAAATGAGACTTCAGTTAAATGGGCATGAGGAATGTTCGTATATCGAATATTTTTGTCCTTGTCGGAGATATTCCTTTGAGGATATAAGTTCGGAGTTGATATATATATATATGAAAAATCGAGACAGGAGCGAATATGACATTGCACAAATTCCTAGGACAGGTCTGTTTTAGAGAGTAGCGCTGGTCGAAGTAATGTTATAAAAAAGAAAATGTTTCCTGATAAAATACCTTTTTGGAATTCCTATTATTTGATATTGATCTAACGTCCTAAGCCACAAGAGTAATTTATTGTTGTATGAAAATATAAATATATTTTGGAAAATATTTTTTTAATAAATTATCAATATAATGGCAAATACCTCCCTGATCAATTGTGATTGGATTTACGACCATTATTTGAGGGTTTTTCCGTTTTTCCATTAAAGTAATTATAATCGATTGAAATGAATCATTACGAAATGCATTTTGGATGTACTTAATTTGGTCCGTGTAACACCAAAATTCGACACCCCACAATAATAAAACCGCAGTGGATTTCAAAAGGATTTGTGTAAGGTAGTACAATAATTGGTACTGTAAGATAGTACAATTGGTACCAGCTGAACGTGCCTGAGAAGTCAATAATGACAGGGACAGCTCTAGGGAGATGCCAACAAGTCAAGAAGTTGATAAAAGCCTTTGTTACTCTTCAAATAGTGTTTTTATAAGAAATTACAAAACAAAACAGTTAATTGAGTTTGTTGTTCAATTGGAAAGTTAATAAAATATATCAAGTTGAACAATTTAACAAATTAAACAACAAAATGGGTGATAGCACAATGGTGATGACCGGCAATCTAAGTGAAAACTGGAAACTATGGAGGTGCAGATTTGAAAATTATCTAATTGCAAGCGAAATAAATAAAAAGGATGAAGCTATCCAGTGTGCAAAAGTACTTCACTATATAGGAGAAGAAAGTTTCCGTATTTACACAACATTTTCAGAAAAAAACAAATTAGAAATTCTTTTGAATAAATTCGAAAATCACTTCCTTCCAAAACAGAATTTGACCTACGGAAGTTATAAATTTTTCACAACAGGACAAAAATTAGATCAAACATTTGAACAATTTGTTACCGAATTAAAATTGTTAGCTGTTAAATGTAAATTTGGTAGTCTACAAGACGAGTTAGCTAAAACTATGATTATTTGTGATATTTCCAATAACGATAATATGTAATAATAGCCCTAAGAATCATGATTTATCTCAACAAGAAGTTAGGTATTTTATAGAACTAGACAATATAGTAGATAACAGTAATGTTATAGAGGTAGAAGTTGTAAGTGAAATTATTACAAATGAAAGTGAGACTGAAGTTTCAGATGTAGAAAGAGATATTTATAAAAAAATATATGTCACTAATTCAGGTAGACTTTCCAAGCCACCTACCAGATTTGAATAATCCGTTTTAGTTTTTAGGAATTGGTATTTTTTAGTTTTTTTCATTTCTTTAAGATTGAATTATGTTCTTAAAAAGGGGGATGTAAGGTAGTACAATTGGTACTGTGATTTAGTACAATTGGTACCAACTGAACGTGCCTGAGAAGTCAATAAGACAGGGACAGCTCTAGAGAGATGCCAACAGGTCAAGAAGTTAATAAAAACCTTTGTTACTTCAAATAGTGTTTTTATAAGAAATTACAAAACTAACAATATGTCATTGCTATAATTATACAGTGTGTAATAGCTACTGCACATATTTAAAAACATCCCGAAACAAGTCAAATTTAAATGAGATCCCTATCTTCGAATGACAGGTACAGCCTTCAATTTATGAAATAAGATGTATAGGCTTGTGATTAATCGTTTGGAATGTCTCTTCATCTTCTATTCAAAAATGTTATCGTTTTCAAGTTGATTGCAACAATTTAGATTTTCCCAGATGAAAGTTGGGAGATTTTTTGAAGAAATCGGCTTTCGTTAGAGGTTAGGGTAGATAGCAGTTTGCTGGAAACAGACGGCTATTCATTATACCCCTTGGAATATACAGTGTGACCCATTTTGTTTGGAAGCACCCCTGTGAAATCCGCATTTATCAACCGATTTTGATCAATTTTTTTTTGTTAGATTCAGTATTAAAAAAAGTATTTTGGCACAAGTGTTCATAGTTTCAAGGCTTTCTATGTTAATTTTTCTTTGCCAAAAAAGGCAAAAGTACATTGGGCATTTTTTTTTTCAAATATAACTATACCACTGGATTCAGAATCATCACAAATGTAAAATAATAAATATAACTTTGTCGTTAATAAATTTTTTTTCATAAAATTTTGGTAGTTTACATTTGTGATGATTCTGAATCCACTGGTATTTGAGAAAAAAAATTGCCTAATCTACTTTTGTGTATTTTTTGGCAAAGAAAAATTAACATAGAGGGCCTGTTTTGATACTGGATTTAACAAAAAAAATTTAAACAAAATCGGTTGAAAAATGCGGATTTTACGGGGGTGCTTTCAAACAAAATGGGTAAAACTGTATAATATCTGTCAACAAATGACAGTTGTTTGGAATAATACCTGTAACATTTATTATTGAAGATAAAATTGAATACAATTGTCGAAAAAAATTATAAAACTCATGGAAAAGCTGCAGAAATCTTCAATAATAAACATTTTTATCAAAGATCATAAGAAAATTAATAAATAATCGTCTAATGCCCTTTTATTTCAGTTCAAAAGTTCAAAAACTTTATAATTCTAAAATGTTTTATTACCATAAAAAAAATTACAAAAGTTGTAATGAAATTAAGATGAAAAAAAGGGATTAAGTCTTTCGCGAACAATTCAGAAACTATAAGATATAATCAAGATCTGAAAAAAGGAGGAGGAGGAAATTTCCAATAATTCCGTAACTCTATTAGTGGTTATTATAAATTAACGCTTTAAATAGGTCTATTTTGATCCAATTTTAAAAGGTCGACCTCATAATAAATTAATTCTTAACGGTTTTAGTTAGAAAATAAGGATGTTTGCGGATAAAGATAATCGAAATACCAATGAATAAGTAAAACATTTTAAAATTATTTATGTACACAATACTGCCAAGAGTAAAATATCAACAGGATGACGTTAAATCACTAGCACTCAACCGAATAACTAAAAATATACAATTTTTTTCCCAAATGTCTTTCCAAATTCCAACAGAAAATATTATCCCTCTTTTCTTTGCCTTTAATTTCCATGTCAGTCCCAATTATACTTCAACTGTACTTTAAAAAATATCTTTTTTTTATTTTTCATTTTTGGTACAATGTCTTAAATTGTAATTATCATGTTAAAAGAGCGTTTTTATATGATAACAAAATTTACGAAAGCTTCCACAACGTGTAATAGTTCTATAAAGTTAAAGCGACTAATAGAGACCGATAATGTCGAGTGACCAAACATTTGGCGAGTATCCAGATAAAGGTTAATATTGGTTTTCCGAAAACAGGCGATATAAATATCTGATAAGAATATCGCTAAATTTGGTTTTTCCATTTCCATAATTTAATTTAATTCCAGATAAAGTGATATCGAAGCGGAAGTTTCAATTGGAAATGGTATTTTTGTTCGAAATTTAAAATAAAAAGGTAGAAATTTGATAAAATCATCATTTCACCTCCAAATAGTGTAAATACCACAAAAGTGTGAATATTTCACTGAAAATTTTCATTTTATAAACCGTCAAAATAAAATTATTGATAAAACACCGAAAATCCAAATTTGGAAATAAAACAGAAAGTGTACTTAACTCTTACAATTCAAGAGTTAGAACTTCGAACTGACCCCCAATTCAGTGGACATTTTTACGATCAGGGGTCATCCATGAATTACGTAACGCGTTAAGGGGGGCGGGAGTGGGTCGACGTTGTGTGACAAGGGGATGGGTTGAATATAGAACTGATATTTTGGGAGACTAATACAGTGGGGAAAAAATTCAACACGGTCTGTCTATACCGGGTATCCCAAATTATCGTATACCAGGCAATATTTCGTTATTTGACAAGATCATTAATAAAGAAAAAAACTGCATTGAATGGCATTAAAGTACCTTCCTAATGACGTTTTACGTTTGACAGCTCTGTGGTAGCTCCCCCTCACTTTTCAATTTCAAATGGCACCCCCTGTATATTGTCAAGTGTTCAAGATTATTTCCTGTAGAATCCTTGCAAGCTGCACAACGTGTTAAAAGTGTTGTTGGGCAGGCCCCGTCTGAATCATGGCTGGTGTAACACTACGAGATGCTTCACGACTCCGTTCATTAAGATCCTCTAAATCATAAAATACTTCAAACTGGAATTGTAACCAGTGACAACTGTTTTGAAAGACATATGAAGTTTGGCTGCAGGAACTATAAATTTCAGCGGAAATTTTAAATATCGAATCCCAGATCAATCCCAGAAAGACTGAGATGGTCCTTTTCACCAGAAAAAGAAGTTTATCGGGTTTAAAACCTCCCGCAATCTTCAAAAGCAAACTTAACTTTTCGGAAGAGGTGAAATACTTTGGTATTACCCTCGACAGGAAACTAACATGGAACTCTCATCTACACAGCAGAGCAAAAAGAGCATATGTGGCTTATGAGCAGTGTCGGAGGACAGTGGGACGCACATGGGGTCTGTCACCCCGTGTGGTCACCTGGATCTACACTGCAATAATAAGACCCATGTTAACATATGGAGCAATTGCATGGGGACCGAAGGTTCTACAAGCAACGGCCATCCAAAAATTATATCGCATACAGCGAATAGCTTGTTTGACCATCACAGGAGCCATGAGAACAACACCAACCGCAGCAATGGAACTAATTACTGGTCTGACCCCTCTGGACCTGTACGTCAAGGAGGATGCGTTAATGGCCATGGTACGATTGCACACGGCTGGTGTAAGCCCCGAAATAGGAGTGGGCCAATTGAGGTTAAGCCTATGGCAGGAAGCGCTTACTGCGCTACCTCTGATGCAGGCAGCCAATGATGCAATTGAACCCAGGTTTTTGTTTAACAAACCCTACAAAATACAAATAAAACTGTAACATGTCGATCGACCTGTTCTGATTTGACGAAATAATTTCGATTTTACCGCTTGCCGTCATAGTAACCATTTCCAATATAGTTCTGTGATCTAAATTTCCCTTATCGTTGACCGTTACGACAATTGACATATGATGTCAACGCTCGATTCTATGAGGTGGTTTTCACTCTTTTCCGTTACCGACCCTTGAGTAGCAAGGACGCATCTTTCTACCGTCTCTTAAATTTAATTGTTTTACCTTAAATTGCTGCGGTAAGTCCAAAATTATAATTTATATTTATCAAGCTTTTTCTAAAGTAGTGGCTGATATAATTTTTTTGTGCATTTCTTATTTTTTTACAGAGATAGACGAATATACACATAGCACGTGGTCAACTACATTTCTTTTATACTTGTACATTACTTTTAAACTAAATCTTTTATCGTAAATAACTGTTACCTTTTTTAATGCAAACATTTGCTAGATTCTCTGTTGTAGAATACCTAATTATTTTCAAAGATAGATAACATTTGCATTTTAACCTTTTCAAATATTCTCTTATCATAAAAACCTGCCAGTGCCGGCTTCACATTTCATTAAACATTTTTTTATTCTTTTAGAAATGGTTTATTCATAACTTTTTACTATAATTAATACTTAAGGTCATTAGTACTTTTTTAATTTGGCTGATAATTCTTACTGTTTTAAATGGGACATATATGTTGGAAAGCTTTCAGTAAATTTAAATTTCATTATTTCAAACAACTGCCTTCCTTTTTTACCTGAAAAGCTAAACCAACATTATGTGCCCCATTACATTCAAGTTCCTACATATCCCTAATCCACCTGAACTTCTAGGTAAGCACAGCTGCCAGGTTACCCCTGCCAGGTTACCCCTGCAATAATACCGTTACTGCCAGGATACCCCTGCCAGGTTACCCCTGCAAAAATACCGTTACTGCCAGGTTATCCCTGCAAAAATACCGTTACCGCCAGGATACCGTTTACATGCCAACTATACTTCAACTCCAAGACATCTCTACTTCCACACCGACAACTTTGCTTCAACTTCAGGACCTCTCCTCTTCAACTTCAGGACATAAGCTAAGTACCTTACAGAAGTACAGGTTTTTCACTTTTCCTTCATGTTACCTCCTGAGGCAGAATAAATTTAATGTTTAAACTTCTTTCTTTTTTTAATTTCTTCTATACCCGGCTGTAAGAGCTGTAGGGACTGTGTCCGGGTTTGTGTAAGTTTGTAACCTTTTATTTTTAACTTTAAGTAAATTCTACAAGGTTTTTCTACCTTTTTCACCTTAGTTTCTTTTCTTAAAATTAAATTATCTTTTTTCGTCGACGTCTAAAAAGGTAGTGGCGCCCTAAGTTCTTATAGTCTGTCAACCCTCTGGCATACCTAGTGTGGCATCAACATGGAGTCGATCCACCCTTGAGAGAGTCTCTAGCCGGGATCTAGTGTTACAAAACAGAACACAGAGCCAGATGCTGCAAATGCAATACGCATATACACAGATGGTTCAAAAATAAAAGAAGGCTCAGGATGTGGAGTTTACTCGAGAGCACTAAGCCTAAATAATAAGTGGGAAATGGGAAACTGGCTGGTATCTCAATTGCCACAAAAGAACTAACCAGAAGAGGAATTTCTGGCAAAAACATAACAATCTGCACTGATAGTAGACAAGCTCTATTAGCCTTGAACAGACAACGTGTTATATCGAGGCTAGTACTAGAGTGCCACCAAGATTTAGCTAACGCCTCGGCAGATAACAATATTATCCTGAGGTGGGTTAAAGGGCACGACAGGAGTGAAGGAAATCGCATTGCCGATTCTTTAGCCAGGGAAGCCGCTGGACTAAAAATTCTAGGACCCAGTGACATCTACGGCCTAACGACTTCGACAATTGCGGAACTAGCCAAACGTTACACCCGTCAATCCCTTAAGAGATGGGATGCAGTCTTGCCAGGATCACCCTGGGCGACCCTGGGAAGCTGGCGGCGAAGAAATATTTGGCGATGACCAGGAAAAACCTTCGTTTAACAGTAGGATTTTTGACTGGCCACTGTCAACTAAGGAAACACCTCCATACTATGGGGCTAGTGGACACACCTCTATGCAGGATGTGTGAACAGGAAGATGAAACTGTCAGGCATGTCTTATGCGAGTGCCCGGAGTTATCGTCAATAAGAAAGTGTGTGTTCGGTGAGTCTTGCCCTACACCTGCCGATATAAAGGAGATGTCTCCTAGTGACCTGTCCACCTTCCTGAGAAGGACAGGATGTACGATGACCTAGGAGGACAACTCCTCGGGAGGATGTACACTGGGTCACATGTGGCCTAAGTGCTGTGAGCCTACACTCACCCTCCCTACTTTACAGATACAGAAATATCAAATTTAGGGGGAATTTCATTTTTTCAAAAATAAATTGACTTTACCAAAAAACACAAAATGCAGCTGTTTATCAAAAAATATAAATTGTGACTGATAGTATTTCGCCAAATCTTGCGTCAACTAAAGTTTGCCAAATATTCTCTTATGTTCAGCTCTGATGCAAGATTACAATTCTAGGTTGAAGTATTTTATGATTTAGATGATCTTAAAGAACGCATTCGTGAAGCATGTCGTAGCACAACAGCTATAATTCACACGGCCAGCACAAGAAAGCTTTTAACACGTTTTGTAGCTTACATGGATTTTGCAGGAAATAAATTTGAACATTTGCTGTGTTCGTTTTTTGACTTGGCATCACAGGTATTTCAGTTGAAATTGATACTTCATGAAATATTGATGTTTTAGTTATTATTAATTGAAAAAAATACCAAGTATGTGCTATCGTTGAATTCCAAATAGAACGACACGCAATTTTCAATGACAATATATATAGGGGGTGCCGTTTGAAAATAAAAAGTGAGGGCTGTCAAATGTGAAACATTTTTTCATAAGCCATTAGGAAGGTAATTCAATGCCATTCAATGCAGTTTTTTCATTTATTAATTATCATGTCAAATAAGCGAGATATTGCGTGTATACGATAACTTTGGACAGCCGGTAGATTTTTAACTTTTGTCGTATATTTATAATTCGTGATTAATAACTTTCTTCTTGAACAATTTGCATGCAATTTTAAGTTCTTCCAAAAATAAACCGATGTTTAACTGCGAAAAGAACCGGCAGCTAAAATAATATGCTAATCGCTCGCGAACTTTGATCATTGGCTACATTTTGATGCTGATTACTTCAAATTTATTCTGTGTTATGCAAATGATAATCTGCGCTCATTTAGGTCGAGAAACGTACTTACTTCGACAATTTCATCCTACTTATTTAACTGTTGTTGAAACTTGTCGTCGTAAATGGGGTAAATATTTAAAGTTAAGTTATGAAATCAAACAATTTTATTTTGTTAAATCTACATTGTATTCAAAGATAAAGTGACGCGTTTCGCTAACACAGTAGCTTTTTCAAACGAATGGAGAAACTTTCTATTTATACAGTGCCTTAATACTAAATTATAGGGATATTTAACAATAAAATTATAATCTATTTACAAGGAAATGAAATGAATTTGTATAAATATGGGATTAACTAAAGTATTTAACAAGTTTACCTGGAAACTCATTCACAACCATCCTACAGGAATCTTTCTAGGTAAAAAGGTTTAATTAGGGAGAAGATAGTTGGTCGTTAAGAAGATTATCTGAATATTTGTTTTTATTTATCTCTAGGGCTTCTAAAAGATTTAATTTAAAGGATTTAGTTTCCATATGCAAAATTTCAAAATTTGAATCGAAAGAGTGTTGGTTTGCCAATAAATGATTTGAATAGTTGGAATCTAATTTTTGATTGTCATAACTACGTTTGTGTTCTGAAATTCTAGTTTTAAAATTCCTAAAAGTTCTACCTATATAAATTTTATCACAGTCTTCATTACCACATTTTAATTTATAAACTCCTGATTTATTTAGTTTTGAAGATTTGGATTTGTTGTTTTTAATGAATTTGGATAAATTGTTGTCAGTTTTGAAGCAAATATTCAAGTCTAAAGTTTCTAAGAATGATTTTATTTTTAAGGATGGTATTCCAAAGTAAGTAAAGCTTTTAAATTGGTTATTTTTGTTTTTATCAGAAGGAAATACTTGTTCTAGAGTATGTTTTCATATCTTTTTATTTATGATGTTGTCAATTAAATTTGGATCGTAATTATTATTAACCGCTATTTGCTTTATTATATTTAGTTCTTTATTGTAATTGTCAATATTCAATGGAACTGTTAAAAGTCTATGTATCATACTATTGAAAGCTGCTAATTTATGACTGATTGGGTGGACTGAACTATTATGAATTGTAATGTCTGTATGTGATGGTTTGTGAAATATAGAAAAGTCATGTCTATTATTTATATTTGAAATTGTAAGATCTAGAAAGTTTATGGACTTATTTTGTTCAATTTCTACTGTGAATTTGATATTTTTATGTATTGAGTTAATGTGAGTAATGAAGTTATCTAATTGTCTTGTAGTACCAGTGAAGCAAGCTAAAATGTCATCTACATATCGGTGCCAGTAAACAAATTTTTTACTAAGGGGGTGTTTATGAATTATCTTTTCTATATTATCCATGAAAATTTCTGATAATAGGGGACTGAGAGGGTTGCCCATAATCAAACCCTCTTTACTGCTATAAACCTTTCCGTTGAAATGAAAATAATTTTGATTTAAACAAACTCCTAATAAATTTATAATATCAGACTGAATTATGGGATTAGTATTATTGTAAGTGAGCAAGTTATCAAAAAGAGTGATAGTTTCATCAGGAGGTATACTAGGGAATAGATTTGTTACATCGAAAGATATGAATTTAGACAAGTGAGTTAGTTTTATATCTTGAATATTATTATTTAGTTCTGTTGAATTTTTAATTGAAAATTGAGGTTTGAATGAACAATATTTGGAAATTTAAAGTTAACATTATACAGTGTAACCCATTTTGTTTGGAAGCACCCCCGTAAAATCCGCATTTTCAACCGAATTCAATTTTTTTTGTTAGATTCAGTGTCAAAAACAGTATTTTGGCGCACATTTTCATAGCTTAATTACTATTTTCAAGGCCCTCTATGTTAATTTTTCTATGCTAAAGAAGACAAAAGTACATTAGGCATTCTTTTTTCTTAAATATGACATCAATGAAACCAAATTGTTGTTGATTGCCGTTGAAACAAAAGTTGCTCAATTTCGCCGTTGAAATTATGATGTTGTGAATGACGTAAAAAAAATTTAAAGTGAATAATGTAGGTTCTTGCCTAACTAACCAATAAAATTTGGAGGTAAACTAAGCCAGCTCACAGGGCTTTGTTACCTTATTGATCTAAAGAAAAAAATTATTTTTTTAGCAAAACTAGAAAAAAAAGAGAAGACAATTTTAGGGCGCCACTAATTTTCTTTCTTTAAAGAAAATTAGAAAAAAAATCAAATTTAATGGTCAGCTAATACACATAGATTCAAAAGTTTTGCATCACCTTCTTCGGATGCGAAGGAATTTTCTTGCGCTAACAATTTTTTGTTGGCTTGTTTATCAATGTTTACCATTTCAATAAGTTCCATATTTTTTGCAATATACAGATGTTTACAGTTTTTTTTGTAAGATAACATTTTTAGTGCGATCATTTTAACATTCAAGGCATTTGATTTTTACGATTTTAAGTGCAAACATGAATCGTCAAGTCATAAGTGAGATTGACCGTGCAAGAATAGTGGCTTTAGTTGAAGAAGGTCATTCTCAAAGGTTCGTGGCAAACAGAGTTGGCGTTTGGCAAAGTGATGTATGTGTCTCGTGTATGGAACCGGTATCTCCAGACCAATTCTCTTCGTGATAGACCTAGAAGCGGTAGAAGGCGTGTTACTAATCAGCGGCAGAACCGCTATATCCACTTAACTATCCGAAGAAACCCGACCATGGCAATACCAGCACTTCAAAGAGATATGAGACATGCGTTGGGAGTTCAAGTATCGATCTTGACATTACGAAGACGAATACTTGCGACAGGTTTGATGTGTCGCCGACCAATAAGAGTGTCCAGACTACAACCTGAGCACAGAGTTCGCCGACTACAGTGGACTCAAGAACACGCAGCCTTGCCTGAAGAATTTTGGAATTCGGTGTTTTTTTCCGACGAGACAAGGATTTGTTTGGTACAAGATAGCCATCAAATACGTGTGTGGCGGGATCCAACGAGAGTTGCTCAGCTTGCCCATGCTCGCCCCGTGCCGCCCTTCAGAGGAGGAAGTGCTATGTTTTGGGCTGGTATCATGTTAAATGATCGCACAGAAATAATTCATGTGGAGGGAACGATGACTGGTGATAGGTATCTCAGAGAGATTCTACATCCTTACGTGAGACTATGGCGCGCAGCTATTGGCAATTCCTTCGTTTTTATGGACTATAACGCCCGACCTCATCGGACCAGAGCTGTAAATGAATATCTTGAAACTGAAGGGATCAATCGTTTGAACTGGCCTGCCCTATCTCCTGACATGAATCCCATAGAACATGCTTGGGACATGCTTGCCAGGGCAGTGGCAGCACGCAGAAATCCACCCAGGAGTGTACAAGAGCTTGTTCATGCGGCCCAAGAAGAATGGCGAAATATTCCTCAACAGAATATCAATAATTTGGTAAACAGCATGGGCAGGCGACTTCAAGATTGCATAAATTCTAGAGGTGGAAATACTCTTTATTAAAAGTTCTCATGCAGGTTCTCACTTAACCTTTTCTTTAAAAAGGATCAATTTGTATTTAATTTATTTAATTTCTAAGAATACTTTTTATGTTTAAAGCAAGTTTATTATTGGATAATAAAAATGTTTGACAAATATACACGTTTTTTTTTCATTGAAACTAATTATTTGATTAATCTCTGATCCATTTATAATGAACACATTTTTTTTTCGGAGATTTAGGGTGATGCAAAACTTTTGAATCTATGTGTATTTATCTGTTTAAAAAAAAGAACTTACAGTTTCTGCATAGTAAATAAGACTAACTGAGTAAAAAAAAAGAATATAATTACAGTCTTAAAAATTTACAGTATTTAAAAAAAAGGGTTAGTAGCGAATACAAAAAAATACTTAGCACAATAATACAGTTGTTTGAAGTAGACGATGATGTTGATGAGGTTAGCTATGTTAGCTATTTCAATTCTTTCTTGCAAAGAGTAAACCATTTCAGAGAAACAAAATAAATAATGTATCAAATTACACTATCAATAGTGACTACAAATTCTAGTTGACAATGTCAAACTTTAATAAAAAGTAGAGTTTTTTGTTGTTTGGATTTTTTAAGTAGAATAAATAGCACAGTTAAAAAGATTAAAGAGTTTGAACTGTTGTACAACCCATTTTAGTACAGGCAAATAAGGTGAAAGTGAAAAATAAGTAAAATTTGTGCTCTTAAAAGAAAAATTGTTTATCTCATAAACTAACCACTTCAACCTACAAGTATTATACATTTTTGAAATCAGCTCAAAGAGGAGTATCCAAATTTTATATAAAAAACATGAAAAGAAATTTAAACAAATAAAGGGGATGCTGCTAGGGGTGAGGGGGTGGCTTTTTCAGTAAGTTTAAATAAGCCATACTGCTAGCCCCTTCCAACATAAATTGACGTGTTTTTGGATTTTTTCTAAATACCAGTATTACAAAAGTTATTAAAGGTGGATACTTTTATCTGAAAAGCACTGTACATATACATATATATATATATATGTACTCTGTCTGTCTATTCTTTCATACACGTCATAGATGCGCGGGACTTTGTAAACACAACAGAGTGTATATATATATATATATATACTCTCTCGACTTCGTAAACACAACAGCGTATAGGTTAGAACACGCACGGCTTGCTAAATACATACGTTCTGAAATTGTGATATTAAAATATGATTTGTTTTTGAATTTATTAAAATTATGACACTTGCTAAACACACAAAATGTGGAGATTATAATGCGTATGACTTGGTTAGCACAATAATAAAGAGAGGTTATAGTGCGTACTTGCTAAAAATACAAAAGCATTTATTATTATTATCTGTATATAGTCGCACATTGCAGCATGTAATACCTTTCTTCGCATCTAATACACATGAGAGCTCATGGCAGCATGTGTTGAATGCCTTGATATAGACGCGTAGGTTGATGGTTCGCGCCCGGACTATGGTGAAATTTTTTTCAATTTGCTTTCTATAAGAGAGAAAGATGCAGACAGAGAAACACGCGACGCCGCACAGCTTACAATAGCTTCCTATATCAAAAAGTGTCGTGACAACTTTTGGTAAGAATTTTATCCGTCTAGCCTCCTTTCACAACGCGCGATAAGGAACTTCGTTCCAAAAATTAAATCAAAATTGGTTGAGAAATGCGGATTTTACAGGGATGCTTCCAAACAATATGGGTCACACTGTATAATCAAACTAAGAAATCATAAAATGGATGGAACTCGGGATAAACAATCACAGTTAAATAAGGGTAGCTTGGGATATCCTCCACTATTTGAAGTAAAATTCGCTGTCATTCGAATTAACCAGTTCTCTTGACATCGTTTTCTGTTCGGATTTATCAAAATATGTTTAAATAGAGGATTTATTGTATTGTTTTATAATATAAATCTTCTATTATAAATTACTTCAACCACTTTATTGCTGACAACAGTTTTTGTTGAATCCAATAAAAGAAAAATTCCCATCGTTTTCCTGTTTTTGTTTTTCCATTCCTACAATACATAAGTCATATTTTTTCCCACTTATTTGCTAACAAAACTTTTACGTAAAATCCTACTGTTTTGCCAGTTATACAGTATATGCCAAAAAGTAACGCATAAATTGATTTTCATGTATCAATTTTAAGTAGCGTAGCTACCATTTAAATAAATGATGATCCCGTCATCATACGAAGGTTCACACTGTATATCAGATTATAATTGGAAAAAATCGACCTGTTTCGGGAATTTCCAATATTATTGTTTATTCAGCTAATATTGAATGTATGCGTTACTTTATGGACGCACTGTATATAAATGTTTACTATAAATATGAATCGAATTTACCTTCTGCGGGATAATATGCTCACCAAATATCCAAACAGAAATTGGAAAGATAAAATGAGAAAATATACTTACTTGAAGAGCCGACCGAAAAAATATATTATGTTATTGAATAAATTCTGAAGGACGTCCGAGCTTGGTTAAAACAGGGTGAAACAGAAGGTTAAAAGCAAAAGCAATTGGCGTAAATAAAGCAACGCTAAAAGCAGAAACAATTCCATTAACTCGTGGACGTTTTACACCGATTTTTAGTGAACAAATGGAAGAGAAATTGAGCCAGTTCTGCACACAACTCAATGATTGTTTTTATAGATTGATGTTAAAAGCTTCAATAGAATTAGTTTTTTTTCTATACGAACTAAAATGTCATAAACTATAGATTGGAAAGGACCATTTGTTTTCTGTGTTAAAATCCCAGTGTTCCAGCAGGTGCGGGCTTTAATGAAACTCAAAGATGTTCAAATGTTAAGATATCAAATACTAGGTTCTTGTTTACCATGATTCATTTGAATCCCTGAATAAATAACCCTGTATACATGAAAGACGTTGATATTTAATCTAGAAAGTATTTGACATATTCGAAGCAAAACTTTTAACCTAACCGTGAGGTATTTCAGTATTTGAAACATTTGAAGAATGTTATAATATTTTAGAGATTTCCAAGTGATCGAATATCGTTTCTAGTGTGACAATCCTGCTGTAATAAAGGCGTTGATATTACCGTTACAGTTCGGAACTTCAAGCTAATTTTCTTTGTCTAACCCAACAGTACATATTTATTCCTTTACACGTTAACAACAGTAGAGATAAATTTAAATTTCCGTTATTGGGCGATGCTATAAATTTTGTGAGAAAAGCTGTGGATCTGGTCGTGAATTATATGCCATACTTCTGTCTAAATCACCTTTCACATGTATGTATATCGACGAATATCAATCTGTAATCTCCTTTACAATGAATAGATGAGAGCCAGTCAGTGCATATCATTGTCGTTTTACTGTTAGTTATTTCACCCATTACAGCTTTAAATATATCACATAAATCTTCAGTTAAAATGCTACTCTGTATATCCCATCATTTTTAACGTACAATCTTTCATGAAAATGTATGTCTTTTCCTTTAATATTCACTACCTTTTGTTCGTAACCTTTTTCATTCATTTTTTTGGAAAACTGATAATACTATGACATATACATGTTACCGTGAAAGTCCGAAAGTGTGGAATGTCAACATTCGCCGGTGGATGTCGACAAATGTCAAATGAGGTCCGGTGAATCTCGGACACTGCAGGCCGCGAGAAGTTTTTAGACGGTTCCAGCCCCTTGTTTCAGTTAGCTTTGTCTTTGTCAGTCGAACGCAACGTTTGACAGCGCTCCCTAACCTAATTTAAATTTCTTATTAGACATTATAATTTGTATTCAATGGCTACTACAGTGAATCGTGATAAGTTTTTTGAAAAGTTACATGCCTTAATTGGAAGTAAACGAGAAGACAATTGTTTTTATTTTTCACAAGAAAAGTACTCTTAAATCGTTTCTGAAGTAATTTCTGCTAAAAATAAGTGTAGTACACCTTTGGACTACAGACGTTTAAAACGTTTTTACATTTTAAAGGTTAGTGATGAAGAAAAGTTAATTGTGCCAGTAAAACCAGGAGAAACAAATATCCAGTATTATGTCACTAATGATGAGTTGTTTATAATACTTTCTGAAACTCACATAAGAACAGGCCATGGAGGAAGAACACGAATGCTCAAAGAATTGCAAGTTAGATACAAAAATATTACTTATGAAGTTGTAATGTTGTATTTAAATTTGTGTAAACAATGTCAAATGAAACATAGTGCGCCTAAAAAAGGTATTGTTGTGAAACCAATGCTCAGTTCCGAATTGAACTCTAGATGTCAAGTCGACTTGATAGACTTGCAATCACACAGGGATGGCAATTACAAGTTTATAATGGTATATCAAGATCGGAAGAAGTAGCATATCACCTTCTCCATATTTTTTTAACATTTGGTGCTCTCGCTATATTGCATTCGGATAATGGCAGAGAGTTCAGTAATCGAGTCATATCTGAACTATGCGCTATGTGGAAATATGTTGAAATAGAGCACGAAAAGCCTCGTCACAGTCAAACACAAGGCTCAGTTGAAAAAGCCAATCAGGACATACAAAATATGTTAACTGCTTGGATGCAAAATAATGATTCAAACTTATCTCGAAGGAATACGCCAGAGTCCTTATGAAGCCCTGGAGCTGATCCGCAGCCTGGCACGTCTTCATCTCAAGCACTGACTGACCCGCAACCTGACACGTCTTCATCTCAAGCACTGCCTGATCCGCCACTTAGCACATCTTCATCTCAAGCACTGACTGATCCGCCACCTAACACATCTTCATCTTAAGCACTGACTGAACAACACGAGCTGATTTCTTTGAAAAGAGTAGCTGCAAAAGAGAATCGTCTACTTCAAGCAACAAAAATGTTGCGAACCTCAAAAAAAAAGTTTCCTCTTGCCCAAATTGGTGATACCGTAAGCATTAAGTCCCTGATGTTGACCGTGCATGGTCGTACATACCCTCGAAATGTGTTAGCGGCTGTTGTTGGAATAGAGGATTCAGACTTTTATAGATTAGCTAACAAAAATGGTACCTTGAAGCAGCTTTTCACGCGTAATGAGTTCGTAATTTGTAAAGAAACTTTCCATGGACGAAGTTTCAACAAAATAAATGTAGCTAAGAGACGCAGCTTCTGCTAATTCAAAAAGTGGAGGGCAAGGCTATTTACGTTGTAACTGCAAAAGGAAGTGTTCCACGACTAAATGCAGCTGTAAAAGCAAGGGACTTTTGTGCACTTCGAAGTGCCACGGTAGTTTAAGTTGTTGCAATAAATTAGATATTGTTCTTATTTTTTATATTTCATTTCAAATTTTTATGTTCTACTGTTTGTTTTGAGTTCAACAAAGTCCTTTTCCCATATTATTTTAATAAATAAAGACCTATGGATTTTTTTGTTTTTATTAAAAAAAAATTCTTTTTAACATACACCATGAGTGCATCATGAATGTCGACAATCGCCGGTGTAAGTTAGAAATAATGAAATTTCAACAATATTTCGGACATACGTCAAGCAACGTTGACAATGTTGACATTCACCAGATTTCGGTCTTTCTCGGTAACATATATAACTGCTATCCAAATATTTGCCCACCCTTCATCACCATCAAGCCTTTAAATCTAATAGATCGTGGCTAAGGCTACCGCGCTTTTAAATCCATTTATTAGGGTGGATTACTCCCTTTTCACTCCTTTGTTACAATTTTTTGTGCGTCCTGCCTTCAGAAGTTATTTTCTTCCATTCTGCTCTATTTCTGCATTTTTCTTTCCACTCTTTGAGTCCCATCCTTTTTGTATCCTCTTCTATCTGATTCCTCCAACTTTCTCTGGGTCTTTCCCTTCTTCTCGGCCATAGATGAGTCCATTGTGTTATTCTTCTTATCATTTCTCCAGGCTTTCGTCTCATAATATGTCCTGCCCATTTTAGGCGTTGTGCTTTTATATATTTCACGATTGTCTCATTCCTTAACTCGCTTTCTATTTCTTTGTTAGTTTCTCCTTTCCTCAGTTCTTGTTATGTTCGGCCCCAGTATCGTTCTAAGAATCTTTCTTTCTATGATTTTTAAGTCTTCTGCTTCTTTTTTGTTTGCTCACCCTCAATAAATAAAAAACGAACCTGTACAAAATTGATTTCGAAATGAACTAATTGATTGGAACATCTGTCAGCATCCCTTTCTCTCCATTTATCCTTATTTTATTAAATCACGATGCGTTAAGACGATTTGAAATTTATCGTGCTCCAGATGGAATATCACACTTATACACCTTTCCAGCTAATGCCATAACAGATCCAAATCAACAGACCGTGACAAAATTTTGAACCATAAAATGAAATATCCATTCAATCACTTTTGTCACGACCGAGTGTTATTCCAACGATAGATTGGCTATTCTATAGATATTTTTTCAAGATTTTTCATTTTAGTGGAAATAGTGGAAAAAATATTGATTCAGTAGGTAGTTCAGAGTTTGATATTGTTCCTTATTCAATCAATTGTTATTATATTTGTTTATCTGTGACACTTTAAGTCACTCCTTGACGGTGTTACGTCACATTTTTCATAACCTTCATATATCAGTTATGAAAAGTAGTTATGTAAAAACTTTACGTCACTGCTTAAGTTTCAAAGAATAATTTATTAATTAGGTACCGTCAAAACTGACAATTATTTCATTATTTAAACTGACAATTACCCCATTATGGTAATTCAATAGTATTTTAAGAATTATAAACATTGAAAACAACATTATTAAGGACACAGTTATTTAAAGTAAGTCAATTTTATGGGTGAATACTTTATAGTAACAATACTTCTAACATCATATGAATCCACTTTAATATTACCATTGTATTTAAAGATTTCATTAAAAATTATAAATTAGATAAAACGTTGTACGTAAACACATTATGAAGAAAGCAACATTATTCAACTCGCATAATTTGCAAAACTTGCTAGCGCTCGTTTTGGCAAATATTACGCTTGTTGAACAATATCACTCTTTTCATAACTAGTTACGTAAAAACATCAGCATTTTGGAAGTTATCAATTAGCGATTCGTAAATAGAGTACTCTATTTCCATAACGATAAAGTCAATATTTCTCGAGATATTTTAGGTTAAACATGAAGCTGCCCAACTAGTTTTTAAATTTTTGAACAAAACACCCTGTAATTAAGTAAGCACTTACTTTCTATTTAGGTGTTTTGGGTTAAATCTTCATAATTCTACTATTAAAATATTTCCAATTAGTAATGAATCACCCTGTATAGATGGTGGAATTGAGAAGCAAGAAAAATAAAAGGGGTGAGTCGTGAGATTAATTATCAACGTACCAGGAATAAGCAGAGTGGACAAAACATCCTGTATCTCAGTTACAAAGATCGCAAGACCCAAAACAAACAAAACTTGCTCACGGCGTTGAATGTTAAAAAATATTGAAAAATTGACTGACTTTGTAGATAATAAAGCTCGTTATCAGGTCTTTGTTATCTGATGCAAATTAGATAAAGGAAAAAAAAGAAAAAATTAAAGTCGCCACTAATTTTATTTCCTATAGCAAAGTTAGAAGTTGAGTTTGCTTATAAAATATAATAGATCCTAGATTATGTTAGAATTGGAGTGGCTCTTTGTCTTATCCCACTACGGACCTTTGCAGATCTCTTGTGGTCCTCCCCATATTTAGAGCTCAATATCTAGCTTTATTCTTTTTATTAGACTTATTAGCCTGGCACCACCTCCCTTGCAGCTCTCTGCCTTCGGTTTTTCTTTACCGAGTAAGTGAAACCGCACCCTTGCTAGGCCTTCGCACTCACAGAGTATGTGCTCCGCGGTTTCGTCTTCTTCCTGGCAAAACCTACATAGTCTGTCATCTGCTAGGCCAATTGTGTGCATAGGTTTCCTCAGCCTACAATGTCCGGTCAACATTCCCACTATTATCCTCGTCGTTTCTCGACTTTGACATAGTAGGTCGTGTGACAGTTTGACCCAATGGCTTTTGAGGAATAATTTAGTCCTGGGGTTTTTATACCACCAGCGCAACGCCTGTTCTTCATACATAATAGATACTAAGATCAAGGTCAACCTCTTCATTAATCAGGAAGGGTGACCCATCAATTGGTATTGAATAAGGCCCAGGAATTTTGTTCCAGGGATTATTTAAGGCTTTGTGTCCCTGAACTATGTCCCAGGAATTTATACCATGCAGGTAATTTATTCAGTCCATCAGGAATTGCGATTTCCCAAGGATTGTGATGACATAGGAATTGTGCTTTTTCAGGGATTGTGATGACCTAGTACTTGTGATTTCCCAGGGATTGTGATGACCCAGGAATTGCGATTTCCCAGGGATTATGAAGACCCAGGAATTGTGATTTCCCAGGGATTGTGATGACCTTGGAAATGTGATTTCCCAGGGATTATGATAACCCAGGAATTGTGATTTCCCAG
>CAJUYH010002304.1:0-25880 GCA_910591685.1 Galerucella tenella | reverse complement strand
GAAAAAGGTTTCATTAAGCTCGCAATAATTTTCAATAGTCATCAAAAATCTATAATTTATAGATTGTCATGAATTTGATTCAGGTCTCGATATCATAAAATACTCAAGAGCTAGGAATATTTCAGAAATATCCAATAGAATTATAAACTGGTTCTTAACATTTAAATTGACTAGATTTCGTCGAGAATGCAAAATAGCGTTTCGCTAATTCGAATCGTTTTAGAATTCAGTAAGTGAATCCAATGTAAATTATCCGGTTATATTGTATGCACCGCCAAATCTCGAATAAAGATTAAAGTAATTTCGAGTATTTATCTCATATAAAATTATTTAATATTATCATAAATCTTCGTAATTTATTGCCGAAGGAAAACAAAAACCTCCGTTATGGGTAACGTGGACTATTTAAAACTATGGTCTGGACGGGTCAGCGTTTCTTTCAATTTTTTTATTAAACTGTTTCCATTTGGAACTGTCTAAATAAGAAAGATAAATGTATGCAATCTAAATGAAACAAGTAGAATGATGATCGCCTACGGATTGGAATACTAGAACTTTTTGTATTTATACGGACGAAAGGGCATGGGTTAGCGATATTTCAAAATGAAACTTTCCACTATTACCCAGTCTCTATTTTATATTCCAGTCTCATAACTTTCCCTTATAACTCCTCCAATTCCAGTACCATATTTCTATGATTTAAATATTATTTAACTTCACACAACATTGCGTGGAGGGGAGAACAGATTCCAGAAGATTGGAAGACAGCCAATATATAAAAAGGGGGATAGACAAGACTGCAATAATTATAGAGGAATAAATTTACTTAGTACAGCTATGAAAGTATACGAGAAGATTATAAACAGTAAGCTAAGACCAATGATAGAAAATACTCTCGAAGAATCGCAAAGTGGATTTTGAAGAGGTCGAAGCATCCAAGACCACATATTTACGGTGAAACAAATAATTGATAAGTTCTCATAACAAGAAAAAAAGGTATATGTAGGATTCATAGACATGCAAAAAGCTTTTGACAAAGTACCAAGGGAGAAGTTATGGAAAGTACTAGAAGGAAGGGGAGTAAGCTACAAAATAATAGACATAATCAAAAACATTTACAAAAATAATAGAAATTGTGTAATATACAAAAATAAAACATCAGAATCATTTTCAACACAAGAAGGTTTAAGGTAAAGAGGGGGACTAAGTCCATTAACATTCGGATATGAATCCTGGTAATACAAAGAGACAAAAGATTCGAATACAAGCAGTTGAGATGAAGTATCTTAGGCGGAGTTAAAGAAGTCACAAAGAAAGATAAAATAAGAAATACGAAAATAAGAGAAGACCTTATAATAATAATAATAATAATAATATATCTTACCTCATAAATATACTACCGGCACTTGGAAACTTTTTAGCATTTACTAGTTTTGTGTCTTTTAAAAATATGTCATAAGATTACTAAATACTATTTGCCTTATTGTGCTTTGAAGCAACTTTAAAACTAGTTAGTTTTGTTAAGGAATTGCAGATTGTTTGGTTTTATTAAGGTCACACTGGAAGAATACGCCCAGGCAAATGCATGGGAAGAAATTCATAAAAGACCCATCAGAAAAAGTAGCGAGAGAACTGCTCTCAATAAGCAGGAGCAAACTATGCACCATAACGGGGTTACTTACGGGACACGGATTATCCACAATAAGCTCAGGAGGCTGAGGTGGTGCCGGCGAAGGGACGGCTCCTTTATAAAATGAAAAGGTTACTTGAAAACTTTTTAGCATTTAATGCTAGTTTTGATGTGTCTATTAAAAATATATAATAAAATTACTAGATACTATTTGCCTTACTGTGCTTGGTTTGAAGCAGCTTTAAAACTAGTTAGTTTTGTTAACGAATTGCAGATTGTTTGGTTTTATTACGCTCTATATCAGGTAACTATCAAAACCTGTCTTTAAGCCTGTTTTACTTTCGAATTGTTTTGTAAGTTTGTTAAAAAGGTTCCATTAACTAAAGCGTATAAAAAAACTTTGACATACACTATATTCACGCGAAACGTCAAAGTCATCAAGTGACAGATGATAATAATCTTCAAATATTGCGGCGATATGAACTTTCCGCACTTGGTTGAAGTTCTTAAGATGGTACATTATTCTTTGTTGCTTTCCCTTTGGTATATACTACCTCAGTATATGAAATTTAAATTTTTACAGTAGAATTAATTCCTATTTTTTGTAAAGAGAATGTTTGAAGAGTACAGGAGTATTTATTCGTCTTTTATTTCATTTTGTTGCCATTCTTACAGAAGCATTTCCTTCCGAATAAGAATAAATCTCGGATAATGGTTTTATCTACTAAGAGAAATTGCCGTCACATATTTTAGCTGAAGTTGAGTAGCAAATATGCTATTCAAGTTTCGCCATACAGACGTCCCAAAGTCGCAATTTTTTGCGGGTACACTTCATTCAGTTGATATTCAAGACAATTTTTAAAAAGCTGCATCCACCACAAAGACTTAAATTGTTAAAAGCGTATAAAGTGAAGTGAAAAATATTCACAAAAAGTTACGTTGAATCTCATTGAAAAATGAACCAAGTTTTAATATAATTTCAAAAACAAATATTTGATTTTGCAGTTTTTAATTTTAAGAGAGTAATTTATTTTGTAAATACGTTTGCGTATGTATTCACGAACCGTAATAAGCTTGTAGAAAACTTTTTATGACGTGAACTGGAACGTCCGTTTTGGATTATGAGTGAAAAAGTAATTAAACATAAAAAATTAACTTTAAAAAAAAAGGATGATTATGAGGACTGAAAAACATATTTACCAAAATATTATTTGTAAATAATAGTACATTGTTTACCGGGTAAGAAAAGCTTAACATTCCTGGACGACTGTGAAGATTGATAAGTCGAGGCGCAAGCCGAGACTTAGCAACACAGAGTCCAGGAATGTGGCTTTTCCTACGAGGTAAACATACTATTTTTCCGCAAATCGTTTAAAATTCGACAGATATTGATTGATTTAAAAAAAACGCGATAATTTTATTCCCAAATAAATGGTGCTTTGAAATTCCTAATAAAATTACTTGGGTTACTATGGAAACGTATTGAGGTTGAATTGTCAAACTTGACGCTTATAAATTTAATTGCTGGTGTTCTCGAAAGTAAAATGATAAGTGATGATGAAATTTCCATTCCTGGGACTCCTCCAGAGCTGGTTGAGGCAGTGAATACTGCTTCATTAGAATTATTGCCAAAGAAATCAAGAGAAAAGTACGAAAATGCATACAGACGTTTTATGGATTATCGCATGAGTAAAAATACGAGTTCTTTCTCAGAAAATGTTGTAATGGCATACTTCCTAGACCTTTGTTTAAAGATGAAATCTTCAACATTATGGGCCAATTATTCAATGCTGAAGTCAACCCTTGCACTTAAACACAATGTAGATATATCTACATACTCAAAACTTCGTTCTTTATTGAAACGGCAAGCTCAAGGTTATAGGGCAAAGAAATCTAAGATTTTAACGAAGGAAGAAATTGAAAAATTTATCCAGGAAGCTCCAGATAAAGAAAATTTAATGATTAAGGTAATTTACAAGGTTTTAATTTCTATTTAGATTATAGCTTTATTTATTTTTTAGGTGGCTGTAATATTTGGTATTTCTGGGGCCTGTAGAATGGATGAGTTAGTCCGAATGACTGTACACGGTATAGAAGACTTAGAATCTAAGCTTTTAATCAGCATACCTGATTCGAAAACCAACAAACCAAGATCATTTGTAATTAATCAGATCTACTTGAATGTTTATCGAAAGTATGTTTCATTAAGACCAGAAAATATGAACAGTGACCGATTTTTCTTTAAATATCAAAGCGGAAAGGGTTGTAGACAAGTGGTAGGAATTCTTCAATTTAGAAAAATGCCCAAAATAGTTGCTACTTATTTGAACTTGGTAAATCCGACAGAATATACTGGTCACTGCTTTCGTCGGTCTTCTGCAACAATATTGGTTGACTCTGGTGTCGACATAACTAGTTTAAAGAGGCATGGCGGATGGAAGTCATCAAACGTTGCTGAAGGATAATATCGAAGAATCGCTTAACAATAAGGTTGAGGTGGCAAATAAAATTTTCACAGTACAAAATATTCAACAAAATGACCCTACCGCCCTGCATGTTGTCCAAAATGTTTCTCATAGTTCTAAGAGTGTTCCTCCAATGTTCAATAATTGTACTTACTGTCAAATTACTGTAAATATAACAAATTGATCTTAAAAATGTATTCAGCAATGACTTGATGTTTTCAAAATATAAATTAATTCCTTATAAGCAATGTGTTTTCAATCATTTATGTAGAACACTAACAACTGTACGGAAATATCATTTCCTTACAGTAAGGAAATGACATTTCCTTACAGTAAGGAAGTCCTGACTTTTTCTTCAAGAAATTTTGACAGGAATGTCAAAATTTCCTAGCGATTTGCGGAAAACGTATTTTTTTATTCAAGTTTACACATTAAAGAGAAATGCTAATTTGTAAAATTTCTAAATGTAAACATACAAAGTTTGGACGATTTTTACAATCACCAAGTTTTTCTCAAGCTCCATCGGCGTTGTCGACATAAATTAGGCAAAAATACTTTTTTTAGAGTGGTATATAACTTTCTTTTAACATCTTACAGTTTAAGTTCCCACCGAAAGCTGCTGTTAAAATCGATTTTTCTTTGAGGTTCAATAAATCAAGCTGTTATACGAAAGATTTACAGTTCTAGTGCTCCACATATACTGTTATTTAGCTTTGGAAAACCCAATGAACTTTTCAGCAAATAGGTTGCAGTCAATATGAACTAGCTCTATTTTCGGAAATATTCCATTTGACATTTTTAATACAGTCCTATCGTAAAGACCGTGCAATTCGATTATGGAAATTGGTTTTGGGTTGGAAAATAGTCACAAATTGAATCAATTTAATCACCAAATTGTGAAAGCATCACCATGCACGTGACAGGAGTGACAAATTATGAAAGAGAGCGAGATAGATAAAACGAAACAGATAAATAAAGTGAGTTAAATACAGCGAAATAGATAAAGCAAGATAAATCGAGTGCATGGGATAGAATTAGCGAAATATATGGAGCTAGATAAACGGAAGAAATAGATAAAGTGACATGAATAGAATGAGCAAGCTAGATACGTCAAGGAGGTTGCGCACGGCTGGTGTAAACCCCGAAGTAGGAGTGGGTGAATTTAGGCTAAACCTATGGCAAGAAGCGCTTACTACGCTACCTCTGCTGCAGATAGCCAATGATGCAGTTCAACCCAGGTTTGTGTTTAATAATCCCTACAAAATACAAATAAAACAGAACGCAGAGCCAGATGCTGCAAATGCAATACGCATATATACAGATGGCTCAAAAATGAAAGAAGGCTCAGGATGTGGAGTTTACTCGAGAGCACTAAGCCTAAAGATTAAGTGGGGAATGGGAAACAATACCAGCATGGTTCAAACAGAACTGGCTGGTATCTCAATTGCCACAAAAGAACTAACCAGAAAAGGAATTTCTGGCAAAAACATAACAACCTGCACTGATAGTAGATATGCCCTATTAGCCTTAAACAGACAACGTGTTATATCGGGACTAGTACTAGAGTGCCACCAAGCTTTAGCTAACGCCTCGGCAGATAACAATATTATCCTGAGGTGGGTTAAAGGGCACGACAGGAGTAAAGGTAATCGCATTGCCGATTTTTCAGCCAGGGAAGCAGTTGGACTGAAAATGTTAGGACCCAGTGACACCTAACGACTTCGACTATTGCCAAACCTTACACCCATGCTCAATCCCTTAAGAGATGGGATGGAATCGAAGGAATATTTGGCGATGACCAGGAAATACCAACGTTTAACAGTATGATTTCTGACTGGCCACTGTCAACTAAGGAAACACCTCCATACTATGGAGCTAGTGGATACACCTTTATGCAAGATGTATGAACAGGAAGATGAAACTGGCAGGCATGTCTTATGCGAGTGTCCGCAGTTATCGGCAATAAGAGAGTGTGTGTTCGGTGAGTCTTGGCCTACACCTGTCGATATATATAGGCGGTATATATATATAATTTTATTCCGTATAGCAATTTTGTGAGTTTAGGAGAGAGAGCTATACAACAACAAAGAGACAATGTTGTAATCCTCTCTCCAGAGACCAATCGAGTCTAGAGTGGTGGGTGTTTCATGGAAGGGAAGTATTTTATTCTCTCTAAGATATATACAATTTTATGTAAAAGTACTCATTGTTGCGAGGAATGAAATAAGACGGAAGGAGATAGAAGGATCGGTTTAGGACATCCTCCCTTCCTTTTTGTATTTATTTAAGCTTCCCACACATCTTTAACTGATATATTAAGTATACGATTTCCGCGTGTAATGGCCTTCACTCTTCACAATCTACTTTTGGATTTTTGTGACGGTATTCAGCTTTCACTTCCATATTAATAATATAATGACAAAAAACAAGCCGAAATATCTTTTATAAGTTATAAAAATGTTACACATACATTTCTACGTATGTAACGGACAAAGACATAATCTAGGAAGCTTCTTTTCGATTTGAAGTTCTCTAAATCAGAAGTGTATTTGTTGAAAAGGTCCATTAACTTGATAAATTGCAAGAACTTCTAAGGTTGGAAAAAACTGGATGCATTTAGCAGTTTTAAAAATGTATAAATAAAAGTATTTGTGGTAGGAAATGCGAGCAAGAAAATGAGTCGGCAGGATGATAAATTTTTAACGTTCTCATCCAAACAAAAAATCAGATTTATGGTCTTTAAAAACTCATTAAATGGTATTAGCAGCTTGAGATTTATTTTCCGTATTTTTTAAATTTAATTAAACTTCAAATTCGCAGAATAATTTGGAGAATTTTTTGTTATAGGTATGAAAAATAGTATACAGTGTGTTCGTATAGTATAAAATAAATGTATTACACGGTTTTATACGGGGTGGTCCTTAAGTAACTGTACATAGAAGTACAGTACAATCTTCACTTCAAAATATTGCAATTTAAACCAACAAGCCTTATTAAAATATTGATATTAAGAGAGATACAGGGTGTTGAACATGAAATTTTAATTTTCGTTTTTTACAATAACTTTAACGCTTTTTGACGTATATATATGCACAAAAATTTGAGGTTAGGGGTTTTTTAATATGAGGAATCATACTTTAGTACCTATTTCGATGTACTTGGTAGAGGGCGCCACATGGGCCACGTATGCGGCATAAATGTACGCAAAACTTTTTTGCCTTTCACATTAGCGCTATTATTGTAAAAAATAATTAAAGCCACATCAATACAACAAATAAAAGGTATACTTGTTAGTATCCCCAAATCTTAACGGTTTTAGAGATAATCACATTTTAGTGATTAACCACATGATTATTATACAGTGCTTTTCAGATAAAAGTATCCACCTTTAATAACTTTTGTAATACTGGTATTTAGAAAAAATCCAAAAACACGTCAATTTATGTTGGAAGGGGCAAGCATTATGGCTTATTTAAACTTACTGGAAAAGCCACCCCCTCACCCCTAGCAGCATCCCCTTTATTTTTTTAAATTACTTTTCATATTTTTTATGTAAAATTTGGATACTCCTCTTTGAGCTGATTTCAAAAATGTATAATACTTGTAGGTTAAAGTGGTTAGTTTATGATATAAACAATTTTTCTTTTAAGAGCACAAATTTTACTTATTATTTACTTTCACCTTATTTGCCTGTACTAAAATGGGTTGTACATTGTACAACAGTTCAAACTCTTTAATCTTTTTAACTGTGCTATTTATTCTACTTAAAAAATCCAAACAACAAAAAACTCTACTTTTTATTAAAGTTTGACATTGTCAACTAGAATTTCTAGTCACTATTGATAGTGTAATTTGATACATTATTTATTTTATTTCTCTGAAATGGTTTACTCTTTGCAAGAAAGAATTGAAATTGTAGGTTTATACTACCAAAATAATAATTGTACAAGAGCTGCTGCTAGAATATTTAACGAATTACATGACGGAAGACATGCAACTCATAAGTATGTAATACAACTGATGGAGAAATTTACCACAACAGGGTCTGTTTGCAATAAAGTGCATAACGAAGCAATCCAAGTGGCAATTTTAGGGCAAGTCAGCTTAGAGGCTCAACAACCCCAATCGTTGTCAACAATAAGTAGAGCGATCGGTGTTTCATCTTCTACAGTTTTCCGAGTTCTACATAAATCCAAGTACCACCCATACAAAGTTAAGTTGGTGCACGAGTTGAATGAAGATGATTTTGATCGTCGTCTAGAGTTTTGCGAATCAATGACGCAAATTATCAATAACAATCCACAATTGTTAAACAATATTTGCTTTTCTGATGAATGCTCATTTTCATTAAATGGCTTAGTAAGTAGGCATAATTGTAGATATTGGGCTGAAAGTGATCCACATATTATGCGTGAATTCCATACACAACATCTCCAAAAGTTAAACGTTTGGTGTGGTATCCTAGGTGACCACATTGTCGGACCTTTCTTCATCAACGGAAATTTAAATGGTGAATCATATCTTGAGTTACTCAGGGAAGGGGTTGACCCACGTATTACAACAATAATAGAAAATGATGATAACCTTTCCGAAGATTTACTGGTATTTCAACAAGACGGAGCTCCCCCACACTATGCTATGCCTGTCCGACAATTTTTAAACGAAACATTCCCCGCTCGTTGGATAGGTAGAAGGGGGCAGATGATGGAGTGGCCACCTAGGTCACCGGATCTAACACCCCTAGACTTCTTTTTGTGGGGGTATTTAAAAACAAAAGTTTATGCTACCCAACCAGAATCTCTGGATGATTTACGAGAGAGGATAGAAAATGAATGTCGACAATTAAATCCAGCCGTATTAAGCAATGTCAGAGAGGCATTTCAAAATAGATTATACCATTGTATGGAAGTGAATGGTACTCATTTTGAACACTTATTGTAACTTCATAATAAATAGCACAGTTAAAAAGATTAAAGAGTTTGAACTGTTGTACAAACCATTTTAGTACAGGCAAATAAGGTGAAAGTAAATAATAAGTAAAATTTGTGCTCTTAAAAGAAAAATTGTTTATCTCATAAACTAACCACTTTAACCTACAAGTATTATACATTTTTGAAATCAGCTCAAAGAGGAGTATCCAAATTTTACATAAAAAAATATGAAAAGTAATTTAAAAAAATAAAGGGGATGCTGCTAGGGGTGAGGGGGTGGCTTTTCCAGTAAGTTTAAATAAGCTATAATGCTTGCCCCTTCCAACATAAATTGACGTGTTTTTGGATTTTTTCTAAATACCAGTATTACAAAAGTTATTAAAGGTGGATACTTTTATCTGAAAAGCACTGTATAATGAAATTACGTTCTAAAAGTTGTGTGTACGATAATTATTATTTTTAAATATTAAAAGTACCTACCACACATATTTTTCATGTTAACTGCCACTATACCCTAATACTGTTCACCTTAATACTAAAAAAAGTATTTGACCACCCTGTAAGTTGCAAAAAATCAAATTGGTAATTCTTTTCAAAAAACTAATACACTGACTTTTGGCTCATTTCATACTACATGAACATACTGTGTACAAATTTTCCAGCGCTTAATCTGTTTTTATATAGCAATTCAAAATAAGCTAGTCTTTTCCATATCCGTGAAAAAATTTTCCATCAATAGCAGAAAATAAGAAGGATTTTCAGTAACTTCTCAGTTTCTCGTCACAAGCTATGAGTCGAAGGATTTATAGAGAATCCAGTAAATTCTTCCCTTTTTCTTTTTCGACATACCAAATATATTTTTTATTTAAAATTACCCACCGTATCAATAGAAGTTATAAGTTAGAGGGTGGAGTAGAGTGAGATAAACATATCATGTCTAAAAGCTTTTGGGAGATAGGGTCTCCGTACGATTCAGTTAAAATTTGAGTTTTTCTCAAGTAGATCGAAATTTCGCTGAAATATAGTAGTACACATTCCCAAGATATACGAGGCACAAGACACTTTGAAAAGATGGAACCGAGAAAAATCATTTAAAATAAATGGAATATTCCTTAAATTATATGCAAAGTTAGTACGGGTCTGTTTTGTCATATTTCAAATACACAACTTGCATAGATCTCTCCTAAATATTCCGCAATTGGTATGAACAGACTATACCTTAGATTCAGTTCAAGTATATTAACATTGAATAATAAAGGCAAAAAATTAACTTACCTTGAAGCCTTCACAACAATCTGAAACAATTAAAATAGTTTAAATTATATTGAGATACATACTAGTACTGGGTAATTACATGTACCGGGTAGCACAGGTTCCGGAAAAAAAATTTTAGAACAAAAGTGGCCTCGAGAAACGCCTGGAAACTATTTTCAAAATTGTAGATCCACCGCTATTTGACAGTTAAAATTTTAAAATGCAAAATTTTTCAAAATTTACTCAATTAAGAAGCACATTGAAAATTATAATCAAATTCCTCGATAAATTCTGCATGTTTTTAATATTACAAGTTTAGGTGTATCTCTCCAAATAAGGGGTGGGGGAGAGTGGAAACCCTGTTACGAAAAAACGCCTGTAATTCGGGTTCTGCTAGACCGATTTTAATAAACTTGATGTTGTTTGGAAGAGCTTTTGTTGAACAATCGAATATTTGTAAATATAAAGCAATCTGATTAATAAGATAAATGCTAGAGGGCGCTGTTTTATTATTTTTAAATATTGTGTTTTCTCGTAACAATTTTAAATGGAAGTATACAAATTGAAGTAGATCTTTGAAAAGTAGACCAAATTAGTAATAAAACACTGCAAACCGCAAGGCGATATCTCTTTCCTATCTTGAGATATCGTAAGAAACCGGAGTTGGTAATTTGGTCCCCAAAGATGACGTCACGAAATTTCAAAAGGTAATTTGGTCCCCATGGCTGACAGGTATAAATTCCCTACAAGTAATTTCGTCCCCGCAATCAGGTATATGCTTTCGGTTCAAAAAAGAAATAAAATCAAAACATGAAAATAGTTTAGAGGTTTTCATTTCAACTCTCTGGCATGAACATGTAAATAATTTTTACACAAATGAGAATTTCAAAATTTTACACATTTAAATGAAATACATGTTGAAAATGAGTTCTATCTATTTCAGAGTTTTTGTATTTTTCTATAAGGTTTTCAATAAATTTTTGACGATTTCTAATTTTAGGGTCTCTTACATAATGTTTCAAATGACAAATCTGCAACTTGATATAAGTTTCGATTTGGAATTCATTTAATTTCTCAAGAAATGTTATTATATTTGGATGTTCTTTGTAAAATGAATCGTTAAAAGTTCTGTGAAAAGCTTCGCACGCGTTTGTTGTTCGCGTGAGATCAGACGAATTTTTGGCCCAAATTGTCGGTGGAAAAAGAGATTCTTCATCAACATAATTCTCGATTAGATAATCAGCGTACTTCTCCAATGATTTGGGTGGAAGGCCAAACTTTTCGAACGGCTTTATGTATGGCCATTTCAAAATCACACACTATTTCCTTAAAATCGAAGTTAATATTAATTTTGGAGCACTTATCTTGAACCAAAAGGAACAATCTTTCGTATGTTTCCGATTTTTTATTGGGTAGAAGGCATACCATTAAAGGTATGTAATGTCTGTGTAAAAAACCGTGAATTGTAAACATTTGTGTGAAATATTTGGCACAATAATCAAATGTGCCGTCGACGTAGATTCGTTGCGTTTTCCCCAGAGCTTCAAGATTTGAAAGACACGTAAACACAATGATATTATTTAACACACAATTAATAAAAAGGAATTGTTCATCACGCGAAGTTTTTACGTCAATCGAATTCAAAATTTCATGTACATCGTTAATATTTTTCGGAAGCGCTGGTATAAACTTACGTCGACTATTATACATATTCTTCCTAACGTACTCGACGTCCCTGGTTGTTAGTGTCGCTGGTAAATTTTCTTTCAATGCCATACGTATAATTTTTGACGGTTTTTCAGAAATATCGTCAACAGCTTTTCTCTTGCAAACTGTAGAAACTGTTTGCCTATTTAACGTTGAAATGTCCGCAAGATGACAGTGTTCGGATGAAGTTTTAGTCACGAATATTGCACTTGATACACCTTATGTATAGATACAGGCCTTACATTTTCTGTTGGTACATTTCCAACAAGTTTCTTCTGAAGTTTTCAGTTTTTTGTGGAAATTAAACTTGTAACCGTTAACTACAAGTAAATCCTTGCTACGATTACTTTTAATAATTTTCACCTCCATAATTTGCTTTCTCACAACAATTCACACGTACTCAAACTAAGTAATAATTCAAATGATTGCAAATTATAATAATATAAGGGTTTTATATCCGTCTAAACTACCTGTTATTCCTAAAAATTTCCAAGAAGCAGAAATAATAATATTTTAGTTTGGGGGCAAAATTACCAGCCGGATTATCGAAGTGCCTGGCTACCA
The DNA here is from genome assembly GCA_910591685.1 of Galerucella tenella. Taxonomy (NCBI): domain Eukaryota; kingdom Metazoa; phylum Arthropoda; class Insecta; order Coleoptera; family Chrysomelidae; genus Galerucella; species Galerucella tenella. The sequence goes on along the minus strand of CAJUYH010002304.1, from coordinate 13,329 downwards.
AAGGATTAACACAGGTAGCGGGGACCAAATTACCCATCCCCTAAGAAACAGGTAAATGGCGGGAATTGATCTTCCAACGTCTAGAAGGCTGGTGAAGTAAGTTGTGCTACATTTTTTCAATTAGAGAGATATCGCCCCGCTGTTTAAGGTGTTTTATTACTAATTCAGTCTACTTTTTAAAGACCTACTTAAATTTGTATGCTTCCATTTAAAATTGTTACGAGAAAACACAATATAAAAAAAAAAATAAAACAGCGCCCTCTAGCATTTATGTTATTAATCAGATTGCTTTATATTTACAAATATTCGATTGTTCAACAAAAGCTTTTCCAAACAATATCAAGTTTATTAAAATCGGTCAAGCAGAACCGGAATTACAGGCGTTTTTTCGTAACAAGGTTCCCACTCTCCCCACCCCTTATTTGAAGAGATAGACTTAAACTTGTTATATTAAAAATATGCGGAATTTGTCGAGGAATCTTATTATAATATTTAATATGCTCCTTAATTGAGTAAATTTTGAAAAATTTCGCATTTTAAATTTTTAACTGTCAAATACGCCCTCTAGCGGTTGACCTACAATGTTGAAAACAATTTCCAGGCGTTTCTTGAGGCCACTTTTGTTATAAAAATTTGTTTCCCGAACCTGTGCTATAATCCACTCCTGAGATATGGCCGTTCTTAGTTGGCCACCCGGTACTTTAAGAATAATTACAATTACAAAATTATATTGATTTAATTACAATACAATTACTAATTACCATATTCTAATGAAATAGTAATATGTCATCATGAAGATAAAAGTAAACTTTTTGAGTTACTAATTAAAGGTATTTTTTATTACTCACTGTAAAACCGAGCTGTTATCATATTTTGTGCTCGCAATTTGAGTCTTTATATGCGCAACTACAGTAAATTTGTTTAATCTAAAAGTATTTTATATCTTCACATAAACATACTTTACATAATTGTGTCAAGTTTTTAGTGGTGAAGTTTGAATGAATTAAAATATGCAGTCGGTTAATCTAATTTTACGAGAAAAACTTCTTACATTACGTAACTAAGTAAAGTCTACCCAGGATTAAAGTTGAATGCATAATTAGATTTAGATATTTTTTTCTACTCATTTTAACTGTACTTTATATATTTGTATTTTATAATAATGTCGAAAAGATTATTTAAAAATTTAAATTATACTTACATGTTATTCATCAGGGAGTAATATCTATCCTCCGTCCATTATTCTTGTACCAACAGTAGATAACTGGTAAGATCGCGCGTCAACTGAAAAAAATATATAAATAATATACAGGATGTCGTAGAAGTTCGTACCAAAAACTTGGAGATAATAGAGGGGTTAGAAATAAATGAGGACCGTTTTTTTTAAAACTCGATAACTGTAAAATTTATCATTCAAAATTATACATGGATCCCATGAAAATTCGATGCTCAGAGATCTAGCACATAGAGAATCTCATTAATCAAGTTCCAAATGCAACAGAAGTTATTTACCCCCGGAATTAAATGTTTAAAAAATATATCACAAACTTCAAATGTTCTTTATCTAAGCACAAGAAAATTGTTTACCAAAATATCAACCTCGGTTTTTGAAATCCACTTCTACACTTGGCTTGTTTGTCATTATAGTATCAACTTTGGAACAGTTTTTTATTGATACTCTAGGGAGCTGAATAATCCCCACCTCTACTTAAACTAACAGCCCTCTGACATTTGTCAAGGAAACATGTTTTGATGGCACATCAATAAGAAATGTGTACTTTATAAAATATTATATTTAAATTTTTCAATTCTTGATCCAGCTGTGTACACTTGGAAAAATATGTCACCTTTCCCCTCCCATTTTCACGCCACTGGCATTTTTATTTAATTTTTTATTCCTCAATTATTGTTTTCACGTGAAAAACGCAAAACCTTTACATATAAATAAGTTTGTAGTTTTCAAGATGTTTTCATTGAGTCTGCAAGATCACTTTTTAATGATAAAATGAAAAACTACTAATGGTTAGAATATCCCAACTAGCAAAATGGAATTCTAAGAGGACTGAATTGTTGTATAACAGTCGAATAGCGTTGTTTTAAGGACTGTTTGTTTTTATTAAGCCTTTTGTTGCGACAATTTTGTTTTTTAAAGAAAATTGTTGTGTTAAATGATTCTATAGTAACTTTTACAATATATACTATAACGCATTATACGATCATTTCTTTTAAAATGATATAATACCTTATAAGCAAGTTTATATACAATATCAAAAATATCATTTTATAAGACTTTTATACCTATTGTATAAGAGTTCTATGATATACTATATAACTAACAGCTACAACATTATAAAATAGTTACTTAAGCGTGTCTTATTGACGCTGTTTAATGTTGTATAATAAATATTGTATAGTATTCAATTGCGTTGCATTATAAAACACTTTTTAGTTGTATAGTGCCTAAATATTCTTCATTATAAAACAGTTATCGTATACCGTTCCATTTTAGAATAAAATATTGTTTAAGGCATTTCTTTGGGATAAAATTGTTGTTTAATAAATCGCCATGTTTAAATAAGCAATTCTTGTACCGCTATCGCCGCCATTATGAGCAATTGAGTTGGAAACATGAGACTATATTGAAAAATGTGACTATCATTATTTAGAGAATTATATTGTGGAAGAATATCCATATGAAGTGATAAACTATCAAAATCATAAAAAAAAGTATTTTTGGATATTCTATTTTATTATTTTTTTCTCAAAATCGACTTGAAACTTAGCCAAAATTGAAGCGCTTCATTTTCTTGCCAAATATATACCTATAATCTATCAGTAAAATTTGCGGCGCATCAAAATTTGTGCTATTAAACAATCCAAGTGAAATTATAATTTTTACTATCGATGTCCGCCCAAGCGGCCCAAGTCGTTTTGATAAGTCTCCATTTCTGCAAATGAAATGTATGATGCACGTTCAAGTTGAAATATAATTTGGCTCTGATATTCTTCACTAAAAAATGAAATGCTTTCATGAACTGCTAGAAGACAAAATGTTTTCATTGTATATTGCATAATACAACCATTTTGTAAGACCCTCTTAGTGCCGCTTCAATCCCATTTTATAGATGTGACTACATGACACACTAGTAAATCATTTTATAGTAGCTGTATAAATGATTATAAAACAGTCGATTAAGAGTTGTATAAATGTGTATTAAACAGTCATATAAGAGTAGTATAAACTTTTAATAGAACTGTTATACAACCAAACAGTTGTATAAAAATGGGCCCTTTTTAGTTGTATGAGGATCATTTAATTGTTTTGTAGACCGTTATAAGAATTTTAGTATCCTATAAGAGCCTATAAGATATATCTTGTAGCTGTTTATACAAACCTTATAGAATTTAAATTGCTACTTGGGATGTAATAGGAACTAATTAATGAATCAGCAATGCATCTAAATCATTCGGAGAAAATTATTGAAAACATTAGTCCAAACTTGTGATTATATTAACAAAAAATAGAAAGAATCCATGCAGCTACAGCAATCGCCTGTCTTTCTAAGGTATGCGATTTTCAATGAGAAAACGTGGCAAATTATGTATAAATGTAGATGGACAAAATTTTCAACATCTCATGTAATTTGTTGACCGCTTAATTTTTTGTTAATAAAATCACAAGTCTGTACAAGTATTTTCAACAATCTTCTCCGAATTTTTTAGATGCATTGCTGTTTCATAAATTAGTTCCTATTAAATATTCTAACCATTAGTAGTTTGGTTGTTATTGGAAAACAAATTTTTTTTATTTCATTATTAAAAAGTGTTAAATATCTTGAAAACTACAAATTTTTGGGATGTAAAGGTTTTGCGTTTTTCACGTGAAAAACATTGGGAAATACAAAATTGAATAGAAATTGCTTCAAATGCCAGTGGTGTAAAAAATGGGAGAGGAAAGGTGACATACTCTTCCAAGTGTACACCACTGAATCAAGAATTAAAAAATGTTTTTACATCAAAATATGCCCATTTACATTTAAAAACGACCTGCCAAATGTTAAATCAATTTATTCATCCATTTTAAAGTTATCAAGTTAAAACATTTAAATTTTCATAACTTTAACACCCCGTATTTCGAAAATTAAATAAGCTGGACCCCTAAATCCTTATATTATTTGGTCCAATTTTACAAGAGGTATCTACATGCAAACGTTGTAAGTGTCATTTAAAAACACCCTGTATGATATTAGCGAAAGATATATTTTACCCATAAAAACCATTAAGGGCACTATAGCCTGCAGGCTTATATATTGTACTCTAATAGGTAAGAGGCTTTATAATGGAAAAAATAGAAGCAGCTTACAACTAAATTATTAAAAAATTAATTCCTTTTACCCATTTTATAGATTACACTCTTTTTCGCAAATTAAAACTACACAAATGATTTACAATTTACTACTAACAAAATCCTTTGTTCTGTTCAAAATATAGTATTAAAATGCAGTGATTCACCATAAAAACACATTCCTTACGTAAAAAACAATCCAAGCAAATGCAAAAAAGTATCTTCGGTAGGTATAACTAAATTATTAATTGTAGATACGTATGTTTTAAACTAATTACATTTACTCACCTTTATACAATTTCACTGATTTTGAGCAATATAATAAACAGTTTGCAGTACGTGATTTATTATAAATTACATATAAGTAATAATAATTGATTATTAGTCTATCAAATCTGATCAAATCCACGACGAACATGGGACGGTCCACTCTTATTAGAGGGGAAGTAATACTTATTTGTCAAATTTAAACAACAGCACTCTTTGTCACAATTAATAGCGTTGATTGATAGTTAATACCATAGATATTATTACCTGTTTGTTTCGCCAGTGGAAATATTTTATATTTTGCAGCGTTTTTGTGGAATACAAATATTTCTTTATACAGTGTCGTACTTAGGTGGTATTAAAATAAAAATCTAAATAAAACAAAATAATTATAATAATAATTGCTCGCAATTTTTTGGAGTAAGTCGAAAAATGCGACTACTAATTAGTAAAGAAATTTGAATTTTACTAAATAGAGAGAGAAATACGCATCAAACAATTTTCAAAATTCTTAAAACTGAATTTTTTCAAATCAAAGACCATTTAAAGTTAAAAATATATCTTATTATGTATTTTAATTTGTTAAAAAGAAAGGGTGATGATAAAAAACGAATAAAAAATATCACAGCTAAAATTTATTATCGCTATGTTATTTCAGCATACCTAAAATGTCCCTAAAAACTTTGGGCCAGTTTCTCAATGTGCTGGTTGAAGTTTATGGGGTAAAAAGTCTTAGACAAAGTGAAATTTACAGGTCCCTAGAGAGCACGATACCGAATGTATTGGCCCTCTCTAATATTTTAAATTAAAAGTAAAAAGAGAAGGAAAACGGCTACCTTTATATCTTCGAAAAAAATAAAAAATTCTTAAACTTCTTGTATATTATTTATAAGAAGAAAAACGTACCGGGTGGTCCAATAAGCCGATCTCTCGGCTATATATCAGAAACTATTCATGTTATAACTTTGGGAGAAAAAATTCCTTGGGAAAAGTGGACAAGAGAAATTGTTGGAAACTATTTTCAAGTTTCTAGGTTAACCGCTAGGGGGCGTAACCTGTAAAGAAAAATGTAAAACCCAGTTTTTTGTGAAATACGCCCAATTATACCAAGTGTTAAATAAGTAAACTAAAAAAAGGCCTAAATTTCTCACAAATTTGTTCAAGTACTTTTTATTGTATTTTTCCAAATAAAGGGTGGGGGAAAGTGTTTGTGGATAAATACCTATAACTTTGATTTGAATCAACCGATTTTAACGAAATTAGTGTCAATAGAAAGAGCGTAGATGAATTAATTTCATCTACTATAAAACAATGGCATTTAGTTTTAATTGTCATAGGTAGAGGGTACTTTCGAATGAAAAAAATTTGTTTTCTTGAAAATTGTTCAATGGAAACACCTAATTATTGTGAATTATAATCGAACTGGATTAAATTCTCAACAAAATGGCGCAAACCGCATGCTGATAGCTATTGTCGAAGTCAAGATATAAATAAAAACGCATAAACATAAGTAAAAGTATAGTATCGACTCACTCTGTATTATAACTTAAAATTAAATATGTAAAAGAAAGATCATGCATAAATATCTATCATTAAGACTTAATGTCCAATTAAATGCTGCTTCAATCTCAGATTACTGCAATTGTTAAATCTGCTAGAAGAACAACCGCATATCATGTCAAAAATTTTGTGTGCAGACGAGGCTACGCTTAATAGGGCCTGTGGTGTTAATCTGCATAATAAGCATTATTGGTCTGAAGAAAATCCGCACTGCTAGAGGAAGTGTAGCTTCAAGGTAGATAGAGTCCTAATGTTTGGTGTGGTATAGTTGACGGGAAGATCGCAGGTTCATATTTCTTGGAACTTCAAATGGCGATACATATTTGGATTTTCTGGATAATTGGTTGTCTGTTTTATTAAAAGATATTTCCTTACAAACATGAGGTATGATATTACAGCATGACGGGTGTCCTGCGCACTTTTCCAGACGAATTAGAGATTATTTAAATGTAAGCTATCCAAATGGGTGGATTGGAAGGGTAAGTATATTTTCAGGGCCAGCTAGATCTCCAGACTTAATATGTCTGGACTTTTATCTGTGGGAAAGATTGAAGGATTTAGCGTACCAAAAGCACCTACCACGCGTGACGGCATGCAACAGCGCGTTAGAAACGCTATAAATGGTATATCAACAGCTGAAATTTAAGCAACAGATATGTCAAAGCGTGCTAGATTACATATTTGTGTGAAAAACGATGAAAAACAATTTGAACATTTAATTGGACAACAAGTTTTAATGACCAAGATATCTGTATGATCTTTCTTTCCCATATTTAATTTTAAGTTATAATACAGGGTGTCAATACTATACTCACTTATGTTTATGCGATTTAATTTTTATATCTCGAGTTCGACAAAAGCTATCAACATGCGATTTGCGCCGTTTTGTTGAGAATTTAATCCAGTTCCATTATGATTCACAATAATTAGGTGTTTCCATTAAATATTTTTCAAGAAAACAAATTTTAATTTTTTTCATTCGAAAGTACCCTCTTTCTATGACAATTAAAACTAAATGCCATTGTTTTATAGTAGATGTGATTAATTCATCTACACTCTTTCTATTGACACTAATTTCGTTAAAATCGGTTGATTCAAACCAAAGTTATAGGTATTTATCCACAAATACTTTCCCACTTTCCCCCACCCTTTATTGGAAAAATAGAATAAGAAGTAATTGAACAAATTTGTGCGAAATTTAGGCCTTTTTTCAGTTTACTTATTTCACACTGGGTATAATTGGGTATATTTCACAAAAAACTGGTTTTTAAATTTTTCTCTACAGGTTACGCCATCTAGCGGTTAACCTAGAAACTTGAAAGTAATTTCCAGCAATTTCTCTTGTCCACGTTTCCTAAGGAATTTTTTCTCCTAAAGTTATAACATGAATAGTTTCTGATATATAGCCGAGAGATCGACTTATTGGACCACCCGGTACATTCAGAAACGCCAGGACGAACATCGTTACAGGATGTTAATACCCTTCTGACAGAATAATAATTAAATGATTATGATAATATTTTATCTATAGAGGTTTTCTCAGACAGAATTGATCAAAAATATGACAGAAAATGTTAGTTAAGGTTTTCCTATATTATAACGAATCAAATTAGAGTATTTTTCAGAGCCCTAATAGGGGTATTTATACAATCTTTGTTATTTAGCAGCTTGATAATATTTTAAGGTGCGTCCAGACTGGGCGCGCCGAACCGCGCAAAACCCGTGTCCCTCAATATGTAAGTTTTCCTGTCGAGTTTATATTTAAATCAAGTTTTATTGCTGTCAATGCTTTCACGAATAAAACAGTTCTCTAACAATCCCAATATATCACCCACTAGAATTGAATTTAATTGCCTTATTTTCAAAAATCGCTTGATTCATGTTCGTACTGTGTGTTTAATCCTTTTTGCTAGACTAAACTTGTTATAATTGGAAACTCACTATTCAGGTAATTTGCTGATGAATCAATTAATTACAGATTGCAGAATTACTAATCTCCAATGATTGCATTTATTCCACTAAATTTATGTTTATATTACCTAATATACCTCGAATTCAAAGCTCCAAGAAATTATAGGTAAAAGACCAAGTATTGGTGATAATTACACAAAAAAAGAGCCAAGGATCGAACTAAGCTTTTGATTTGATTCAATATTTATGTTTCTTATTCAAATTGAAATTGTAGTACAATACACTCAACCTTTACAAATGACAGACTATCGTGTATCAAAACCACAAGCTTAGTGAGGTGCAACTATTGTTGGCTACCTCTTAATTCCTAGCTTTTGTTTGTGATGTAGTTGTGATGTCTTAAGCATTGGAAACATTGGTAGATATTAAAGTGGACTGAGCATATTAGCTATGTTGCTAAGCGCTTACGTAGTTTGATTTATAAATTTCATGAACTGCGTGATATCTTATCTAAGAAAAAATTATTGATTTTGTATAGGCAGAAACTGTCATTTCATATTGCATACCAGCATGGGGAGCAGCCTTTAAAACAATACTAAATACATTACAAGTGGCACAAAATTTACTAATTAAAATTCGAAGGAATAGACTATACCCGACTGATCTCTTGTATAAAGAAACTAAAATATTCAACATTCATTTAATATACACATATATTCAAAAGTTTTGCATCACCCTAAATCTCCGAAGAAAAAAATGTGTTCATTATAAATGGATTAGAGATTAATCAAATAATTAGTTTCAATAAAAAAAAACGTGTATATTTGTCAAAAATTCTTATTATCCAATAATGAACTTGCTTTAAACATGAAAAGTATTTTTAGAAATTAAATAAATTAAATACAAGTTGATTCTTTTTAAAGAAAAGGTTAAGTGAGAACCTGCCTGAGAACTTTTAATAAAGAGTATTTCCACCTCTAGAATTTATGCAAGCTTGAAGTCGCCTGCCCATGCTGTTTACCAAATTATTGATATTCTCTTGAGGAATATTTCGCCATTCTTCTTGGGCCGCATAAACAAGCTCTTGTACACTCCTGGGTGGATTTCTGCGTGCTGCCACTGCTCTGGCAAGCATGTTCTACGGGATTCATGTCAGGAGATAGGGCAGGCCAGTTCAAACGATTGATCCCTTCATTTTCAAGATACTCATTTACAGCTCTGGTCCGATGAGGTCGGGTGTTATCGTCCATAAAAACGGAGGAATTGCCAACAGCTGCGCGCCATAGTCTCACGTGAGGATGTAGAATCTCTCTGAGATACCTATCATCAGTCATCGTTCCCTCCACATGAATTAATTCTTTGCGATCATTTAACATCATACCAGCCCAAAACATAGCACTTCCTCCTTTGAAGGGCGGCACGAGGCGAGCATGGGCAAGCTGAGCAACTCTCGTTGGATCCCGCCACACACGTATTCGATGGCTATCTTGTACCAAACAAATCCTTGTCTCGTCGGAAAAAAACACCGAGTTCCAAAATTCTTCAGGCAAGGCCGCGTGTTCTTGAGCCCACTGTAGTCGGCGAACTCTGTGCTCAGGTTGTAGTCTGGGCACTCTTATTGGTCGGCGACACCTCAAACCTGTCGCAAGTATTCGTCTTCGTAATGTCGAGATCGATACTTGAACTCCCAACGCATGTCTCATATATCTTTGGAGTGCTGGTATTGCCATGGTCGGGTTTCTTCGGATAGTTGACTGGATATAGTGGTTCTGCCGCTGATTAGTAGCACGCCTTCTACCGCTTCTAGGTCTATCACGAAGAGAATTGGTCTTGATATACCGGTTCCATACACGAGACACATCACTTTGCCAAACGCCAACTCTGTTTGCCACGAACCTTTGAGAATGACCTTCTTCAACTAAAGCCACTATTCTTGCACGGCCAATCTCACTTATGACTTGACGATTCATGTTTGCACTTAAAATCGTAAAAATCAAATTTCTTGAATGTTAAAATGATCGCACTAAAAATGTTATCTTACAAAAAAAACTGTAAACATCTGTATATTGCAAAAAATATGGAACATATTGAAATGGTAAACATTGATAAACAAGCCAACAAAAAATTGTTAGCGCAAAAAAATTCCTTCGCATCCGAAGAAGGTGATGCAAATCTTTTGAATCTATCTGTGTATATTTATAATTGTTTAAAAAGAATGTTTAATGGAGAAAAATTAGTTGTAAGCTCAGTACAAAGTTAGACTCGTTCTTCCACGAACTTAGATGTGAAAATTAGTTTTTTTCACGAAACCACAATTCAGCATTCTTTCACTTTACAAGGTCCAACATTACTGAAAATACAGTGCAAGACACTAAGCAAGGTGCAAAGACTTGCCTGTCAAGCATACCAACAGACCAGTCTTTGAGACACAAAGAAAGTACAGGTCAGAGGACAAATACAAAGGTGGGTCTAGAACGTTCCAATGCAGGATCACAGTAAGACATTTATTGGCGCTTCTGGATGAATTTAAAAGTTGTCATGTTCTTTGGTAGGTAGAGAATTGATTCTTTAAGTTGGAGCTGGTTTTAAAATGATTAATTAAGCATTAATTCAGATTACGCAAATAGCGATAACGTTACCGTTCATAAAAATATTCTAAACTTTTCACAAAATATAAGCTCCTGAAATTTATGGCAGCTAAAAATTTTAATTACCTCTTTTACGATTGGCTCTTCCTAGGAGAAAATTTAAGAATGATGGGAGAAGTGTCTTTAAGATTTACTATTAACGTTTAGTTATCATGTAGAGCATAAAACTTGTTCTCCATTTTTAGTATTTAGTGAGACGTTTCACAGGAAATTGTAAGTTACATTTTGCAGCGCTCGTAATTCACCTCTTGTCATAGGCCAGGTATGCATGTAGAATAAATAATGGAAGGGTCTATTTCAAAAGTAAACAATTATAACATATTTCGTACACCAATAATTGGAAAACGATATACAGGGATAGGTGGGTAAGTAAAGGCTACCATTATATTGGTAATCGCTGGACATCATCTCTTTTGTTTGCTTCAATCTGGACGTTTCTCTATTTTTATTGCCTTTCTAATAGTACGGGATTTTAAGGATCAAATTGGGGCTAGAGTTTTGCTCTTTGAGAATTTGATGAAATGACCTGGAACCTCATACACACCCAGATTTTCGTTGGGTACTTTTTCTTTTACTAGTCTAACTAGGATAATAAAGGTTAGGATTGAGGAGGAAGTTGATAGGAATGAGGGTTTTAGGGAAAACCAACATGGGTTTGTAGAAGGACAGTCATACATCTCAGCGCTGCGCAGGGTGATGGACTTGGTGCAAAGGGCTAGGCAGGGTAACGGTAGGAATAAGAAGTTGGCCCTGCTTGTGTTCTTCGACGTGGGGAACGCGTTCAACAGTGTCAGTGAACGGGCGGTTTTGAGCGCGTTGACAAAGCTCGGAGTAGGGGAGGGGCTAGTTAATCTAGTAGAATACTACCTGACGGGGCGTGCGATAGTGGACACTAGGGGGAGAAGGTATGGGACGGAGATTGGAGTGCCCCAGGGCTCGGTTCTGGGACCGACGCTTTGGAAGTGTGTGTGTTTGATGAAGTTTGTGGGATAGCATGTGAAGAGGGATGTGAGATTACGGTGTATGCGGACGATGTATGTCTGGTATGTGAGGCAAAGGGAGAGGTGGGGATAGAAAGGAAGTCGGAGAGGATTTGTAGGAAGATTGTGGAGAAGATAGAGCGGTGTGGACTGGAAGTGGCTGAGGATAAGACGGTGGGGCTACTGGTGAAGGGGCGGAGCAAGGCAAGGGAGGTGGGGGTGATGGTGAAGGGAAAGAAAATTCGGATGGAGGAAGCGGTGAAGTATCTGGGGGTGTGGTTGGATAGCCAATTATCCTTCAAAACCCATATGTTGAAGGCTGCACGGAAGGAAAAAGTAAGGGCAGTGTGGCTGGGAAGATTAATGTGTAATGTAAAGGGACCGGGAGAATGGAAGAGGAGGATAATTGGTAAGACGGTACAGCAGGGTATGCTGTATGGCGCGGAAGTGTGGGGTGAGAAAGCAGGGGTGAATGCGAGGGCTAGACCACTCCTGCGGGTGCAGAGGGGAATACTTCTGAGGGTGGTGCAGGCGTACAGGACAATGGGTGGACTGGCAGCAGCAGTGCTGTCACGGTCCTATTCATTGGACTTGATGGCTAGAGCCAGACAGAAACGCTGGAGGGGTACGAGCAGAGAGGAAGTACAGAAATGGATGGATGAGGAAATGGAGAGAAGGTGGGATGAGTATGAGGGCGCACTAAAAGGAGCGATTGGGAGCAGGAGAAATTGGGTGGACCGGAAATTTGGAGAGGTGAACTACTTCTTGACGCAGGTGCTCACAGGGCATGGGTCGAGAGTGGGAAAAGAGAAACTGGAGTGTGCGAGAGATGTGAAGTGGAGGATGATGTGGGACATGTCTTTAGATGTTGGAAGAATGAGGAAGTTTTGAAGAAGGCATTCCCGTGGGGATGAGTCCAACACTGTCTGGGTACTGGTTAAGGACCAAGTCGAACATAAGTTTCCCATCTCGGCCCGAAAAAAAAAACTAGTCTGGAAAGCTTTTTGTCGGATGAGCTAAGGACTGATTTTGTCAGTGTTGCCTTCGATAAGGAAGAGTTCTCTGGAGGAGAATTGAATTCAGAAGAACTGGGGGAGGAGCGAAAGAAGAGGAGCATCCAAAGAGATCTGTCTTTTTATATGCGGAGTGTAAGAATGTTTTATGGTGATAGTTTCAATTATATCTGGTATAGAATTACATAATTTCAGAGAATGCTCTTTCTACTAATATGATATATAAGCGTTGATAATTGTACTTTACTTTAATTAGCCGTATCTATGTCACTGTCTTTTCCTTGTTACATCCTCCAAGTACAAATAAATCACATAAAGTCTTAGTAGCGTGTACGAAATTCAATGTGTGTGGAACTGAAGCAGCAGCAACGTTCAATGCTTAAGAAGAACCTTATTTGAAATTTAGTTCGAGTTTCTAAATAATTGTTAGAACTTTCAGTAGAATTCTTGGTTAAATAGAACGCTATTAATTAGTTCCGCTTGCCTTACACATTGATGCTCATAAACGGCTACAACTATTTCAATAGCACAATTCCAAGGTATTCGTAACAAGTACCCACTTAGTCTTTTTTGGTTAAAAGCATTCCAAAAATTGGGAATTTTTT
>CAJUYH010002303.1:10705-40879 GCA_910591685.1 Galerucella tenella | reverse complement strand
CAATCTATTCCCACAATGAATATCTCACTAACTGTTGCCGTTATTTTATTACTGACTTTATATTTTGAAAATGTCACGTGCACCGAAATAGAAAAAAAAGAAAATGATAAATATTCAGCTCCTATTTGGTTCGGACCTAGAGTAGGAAGGAAGAAGAGGGGTCTTGGCGACGAAGGATATACAAATTTGGACAAAGAAGAACTAGAGACTTTATTAGAATTTATTAGGAAGAGCCCATGGACTATTATGCTGTTCAATAATGGTATGTTTTATATTATTGAAATAATAAATAAGTTTTGAGTTAAAATATTTATCGACTTTTGCAATGAATGACATTTTATCTGATGGTATGTCATAATGACAACGTTTGCCACTCTATTTTGATAACATAGAAAAGCTCATTAGGGTATAGTACATTCAATAGCCTTCTTGGTGTGCGTCATCGTATTTGCAATTTTGACATATAGCTAACCTTAAATTTGATGAATAAGATCATCAGGATTGTATTCAGCCAAATTCGATGAGGCTATGAAATTAATAATTACCAGCTTCTTTTTCTAACTGAAAAGAACTTTCAAAATGCTGATGTTTTTTACGTGTATCTAGACATATTTTTGTATTAATTGAATAAATATATCAATAAGATTAATATTCACTTTTCATAACTAATAATTGACCGTAAACAACAAAGTACAGATCAATCAAGAACTGTAATTGGGACATTAAAAAAAGACGTAAGACGCATTGCCGCCACGAAAGGTACGTCTGCATCACATTTTGAATGATGTAATATTGTGTCACAAGGACCGAAAATGAGCTTTAGCAGTCCAATACTATTAGATTCACTCGCTTGCAGCTAGTTAATGGCTGCTCAAGCGTTTCCAGCATGTGTGACACACAACACAACAAGTCTAAGAAGCAACAACTACTTCTCAGGGTACATGCCACAACGTTTGTGGTTGGATGTGGGGATTTTGCTGTAATCGCATTCTTAACATTTCCTTCACCGAGGTTGATGTATTGACGTGATTTCAGCACTGTCTCCACTCCAGAATTATGCTCTCAGAGCTTCTGAACGAATGATCCCAAGTAACACAATAAGCATCAAAGTAGATTTAAAATCGACTTTTGTGTCACTCTTGAAGCTAAAAGGCAATTAAAACCGTCCACTAAAGCTTCTACACGTAGCATTCATTACGTAATCGCTGCCTAAAGGGAGCGCGCCGTTTGGCCTCAAAGTAGATTTGAAAGCTTATTAACAATTCAACCTGTAGGCCTAAATAGCTATAAATTGGCACCAAAAGAGCATTTTATTAGATTTGATTGCCAACATTGGCTGTCAGAGTGATATAAAGGAGCAGCTGTTTAGTCCAGATATGGCTTTCAACGCTTTGAATGATCATGCGCAGTTAAAAATTTTTCGTGAGAATGTAATGAAGTTTTGTTTTGGATAAATATTTGATTTATATTGGAAATTTATGCCAACAGTTATGTAAGTGTTCACAAAAACAAACATCGTCAACTGTGATGGCAGATCTTTCCTTCAATATATATTATGATAATTATTATTGTTTTTGAAACTGGAAAATATCACTGTGAACCATATTAGAAATCTCTGCAAACCTTACTTTTCTGTAAAATGTGAATGAAATACTTCCTGAAAACAGAGGGGCCACTGATAACTGTGAGCAAAGTATACTTAAAATTATTAAATTAAATTATTTCATTATGAATTACAGTATTGTCATATTCAATTTTGATACCTATCAATGAATTATATACATCCAATTGAAATTAAAGTTTTTCATAGTATTTTTAGTTGGATTGATTGATAATTATAATATGTAATGGATTAAATTGATTTATCTTTCCCAGATTTTCTGAAATTTGTATCCCAGTTTGAAAACAAATAATGTTCTGAACCAGATTATTTATATATTCTATATATAAAAATAGTATCATATACCTATCAATATATAAATATGAAAACTATGGCAACATTGCCCATTATCGTGAGCAAACGGTTCGGCCATGTCTTTATTGTATTCAATAAGCATTTTTCTATGCCAATACGAAGCTTTATGGAATTAAAAACTAGATAGCTGTTTGTATTGCTTTGTGAAAGCTTTCAGAATTATAAAGTTGAATAAAAAGAAGATTATTGTGAGGTTATGTTTTGAGTAATAGATTATTTTATAGATCATATTTTATAATTATTTCGTAATAAAAAATGAACACCTTTAAAGTTAGGTTAGAAAGTGGAGAGAACATTTTGTGTGTTGCTCCTGAGGTATGGGATGGGAACCACAGCAACCACAAATTTTCCACCAGGACGTAGTGGTATTAGCCTATTAAGAAAGAGTTCCCCGACAAGGCCAATAGAGAGTCCAAGAACCAAGAAGGAGATCTTCTGTGTCTATAGTTATTTCGTTAAAAATTTTAGCTGCGTTACTACTTTTATGTGCACGCCTGTAGTACGCACCAATTTGTCCAAATTTCCGTAGTTTTGTAATTGTCCATTCATTTTTATTTCAATCTTTTTCTCCATGTTCTATAATGATTTCTGGAAAATCATGAAACCTTTCAACTGAATTGAGATTCACAATCACATTGAGGTTAGCAATACTGTGTTTTTTTGGAATTAACTTAAAGGCATTTTATGACCACACTAAATTCCAATTTGGCTATTCATTTTTTTGGCATTTTTTAAAGTCATTATCTTTATTTTTTGGCTACTTTTCATGACTTACTTGCAATCATTGCTACTTGGTTGCAATATGTAGTCTTTTAAACAAGATAAGACGTCTTTTGAGGAAGGCTGAAATTATTCTATAAAATAATGCTTAGAATATGCCAAACTTCATAATTTTTCTGAATTATATGCTCCGATCTAGCATTATTTGCTTGATAAATGAAATGTGTTACTTGGGATATCTACCTTGTACTGATGAGGCGCATATACGCCGAAACCGGTCTACAAAAGTGATGTTGTCCCTCCTAATTAAAAATCAGCAGAATGGTTGGTTATATCGTGTTCAAATTAGAAGTGTAATTCAATATCTGCCCGTTCGATTGAGACCAGGACTGAGATTTTTGCCTATGGTAGAATGTGAAGTTGATATATCTGAATTACTCTAGGGTACTAACTAATATGTCGTATTGTATGTTTTTTCCCTGCTATAGTAACAGTCTTCTAATAAAACGGTTTTTTAGGCAAAGGACATCTACTCAACTTTAACCCAAAAGGACATAGTTTAGATAACATAAACGAAGATGAAATCACTGAAATGGTCCAAAGGTCGATGTTTGCGCCAAGATTAGGACGATCAGCATTCTTTCCGAGACTAGGTAGAGACAATGAAATGGAATGATCTATAAAAATGTTTTTAATCTTGTAATAATAATAAAAAATTGAGTTTTCCTAAAATAACAATTATGTAAATGTTACTTAATCATTTCCACGCCTGTAGTAGTTAGAGTTACGTATTTGTAAGAAATTAGATAATGGTCTTGTTATCTTGAAAATTTGAACAAAAGCCTTTCACGTCACTACGCGGTGGGAGAATTCAGCCTTTGGGTACAGCACGAAGGAAGGTAATATTAGGTGGGATTATTCGCTACAACCTGTATTAATTGAACGTTTTGAATTTTTTATTTTTAAAATCTTATCTAAATTTTCTAAGGATTTTTTTAACAGACACCTAATCTAAGATAATATTCTATATTATTATTAGTAATATGTTAAATATTACAAATTTCATTGTACTGATTGTGTGAAAAAAAAAAACTCGAGATGAAAATACATTCAATTCTCAGTGAGCTCAATAGTATCTTACTGAACACATATCTACGTGTCTACGATCTATGGAGTGTATTATCTTATCTAGTTAGACAAATAAATCTGTAGTAAAGACATAATTTTTGCCAGAAACTAATTGTTTTAAGAATAAAATGGTGTTTTGTTTGTGTGGACGTCGGTGTTTTAGTAAAACTTTAGTGATAACCGAGTATACAAAAGGTCAATATAAACCTAAAGATGCTGATCCTAAGCGACCTACATATATTAACATACCCTTACCTGATTTAGACAGCACCATTCGTAATCCCTTTGCATTTAGAAATATACAAAACATCCCAGATGATCCTCGACCACCCAGTGTAGACCCTTCTACCAGTGGAGACGAAAATATTGATTCCCAACTACCAAACCCTAGCAGCCCAACCAAATCATTCGATGACCAACGATATCCATCTCCTAAGTTCTACCCTTCTAGACCATTGAAAGACGATGATCAACGATCACCAGATAGAGCTAATTCACCTAATCTATCGGGGGACATACATCCACAAACCCCAACCTTGGTTAAGCCTCCAAACACAATAAGTGGCGGAACGAATTCTAGAAAAAATAAGGCACCTCCTATACCGAGAGATATCGTCAATCCACACACTAATGTAAGAAGTCATTCAAATGTTTCCCAAGATTTGACTGATTCTCCAAAATTGAGTGTAAATGTAAGTACAGCTCAATTATTGTTTAAAAAAAAATTATAAATAGCGCAGGGCATAGTGACGCAAAGTTGTTTTAATTCGTTTCATTTTCAAATGTCCGGGAGGCTCTTTTCATTATGAATGTGTGAAATGGTACTCGATATCTATTGTCGTTATTGATTAAACAACAAAAAAATTAAAATTGCTGCAAACAAGTTTTTTAGCTATGAGCTATTTTTTTATATTCTTTGGACTATTTTGAATCAAAAGTCAAAAGTCCTTCACACTCATTACCGTCTATAGTCCATGACGTCAAAAAGACGGCTATTTTTGGACATTATTGGTCTGGTACGTCTAATGACCATACATTGGCGTCATATAGATGTCACAATCTATGTCATATAGGCCTAAATTGTAGACGTCTCTCTATAGATGATATTGACGTCACAAAGACGTCACTTAGACGCCGGAAACAGGTCCAATGAAAGTCTAACTGAAGACTGGGTTGACGTGTAATTGACTAGTAAAAATGACGTAATCGTGACGTCTAAAACTCATCAGATTAACGTCTATCTAAGGACCACACTTACGACTTTTAGACGTCATTAGACGTGTTTTAGCCCAATATGTTGTTGTCGTTTAGACGTCATATAGACGACAACGGTTACCTGGATTATTGCGTAATCAGATTCCAAATATTTTATTTATTAAGTATTGTTCATTTTTCTTAATAACAATATGCTCTTGTTGAATACAATAAATGAAAAAGTTATTAACTAAAAAGTGAATGAAATTCGTAAATTACAAAACTATTGAGAAGAGAAATAATATAAGATTAAATTAATAAATTACCTATAAGAAAAGCGGCAAAAAATTGTTAAAACGCACCATCTGCCTCTCTCCTACTAATGTCATACATAGAACTGGGAGTAAGATGGCAATACTACTCTCCTTAGCATGCGCATAAGGAGCCGTTCAAGTGTTACGTAAGCACTTAAGGGGGGGGTCTTTGCCATGCTTATTTTTTATGACATGGGGAGGGTCTAGATACGAGAGCTTATTTTCCCGACTCGATTCCAACGTTGCCAAATTTAGTAGTAACATAAAAATATTGAAGTAAATATGTAAATATTAGAAAATAAGAAATAGAAAACTAAAAAAAAAAAAAAAAAAAACATCCAAGTCCTAACCGGGTTTTGAACCTACGACCTCTGAGTTGTAAGCTCAGGGGTGCGATTTTCGAAACCATTCGGGAGTAAATCGTATACGAAAAATGGCCATTTTCGTATGAAATTTGGATAACCTAATTTTTGACATGCTCAAACGGTAATCGTATACGAACACTTTCGTATGGCTTGTTTCGAGTGGGTTTATTCCATTCGAATAAATGTTTTCGTGTACGTAAAGTGAAGTGTAAATTCACATAGCCTAGATTGAAAATATTTGTGTTTGGTATGTCATTAATTTGAATAATAAATGATATAATCAGTTATAATATGGCAGGTTTTGATTATTTGATTCATTCAAACTTCATTAACGCTATACAAGAAGCGGAAGAGTTAGCAGATAGACCTCCTAGGATATTTAACCCATTTATGAATCCTTTTGAGGAATATTCAGAAATATTGTCACATTTTTTTTAAGAGCAGCACTGGAACTTGAATCTCCCATTCTTTAACAACCAACAATAATAAAGAAAAAATGCTATAAATAATATTAAAAGCCAGTTTGGGCTCACAACACTTGATACAGTAGTTGGTATATTATTTGCATAGAACTATTAGAACTGCATAGATGAGGTATATTCTTTGCTTCTCAAATGTCACAAGTGACAGGACCATACGATTATGCGGTGTTGCCGGCTGCTAAATTCTTCGTGTACGAACGTTTATTCGAATGGTGTTGAAAAATACACATTTAGCACAGTATACGAAAAAATTCATGTGGAAATAACCGTACACGCATAATATTCGTGTGAACTCGAAAATCACACCCCAGTACCCTACCAACTGTGCCAATCTGCTCACATTCAGTTACATCGAATAGAAGGTTAAAGGCTGCTTGGACGAATGCGCACCTCAACTACTAAATTTGAGGTGGTGGGAGCTTTATTGACAATAGCTATTTTGCGTTTTTGCAACAAACCCCAAGACATGTCGATTTTGTTTTCGATGGGGACAACTTTTGTTGGTTAATTTATGGTTGTACGGTCATCTCCCTAAAAGAATCCCCCCCTCCCTTCTAGAATCTTAATGGCATGAGGGGTCGAATGGAACATAATTTGGCTAGTAGTGGAAAAAATTGTTTATGCACCATGGTGGTGAAGACATTTATAAACCTCGCACCTGATTCCGCTCAGTGCAAAGCCTCTCGCGAAATATTATTGGTGCTCGGTCAGTAATAGTAGTCTTCACCCCCTTCGTGTATAATATTATATTATAGTTGGTTTTTCAATTGTTTTGAAACATTTAATGCTATTTACAGTCAAATTTAGATAATGGTGAACCCGAGAGAAGAGGGGGTGTTACTGTTCGTATTGATGGCAATATGGATGAGCAGCTTCCGCACTTTGAGAAAGACCCACGGTGAGTACGCAATATAAGTGTTCAATAGGTACCTTTTCAGCGAACCGACGCATGTGCTGTTTGCTTAAGTTTCTTTATTATTTATTAAGGAGTAGAGAAGGACTCATTTAGCGGACTGCCCATATGAAAACGTCCCTCTCTTTCGTTTTTATGTCTAGTGATTCGGTCAAACAAAGTGGATCTCCACAGATGTCCGATAGTCCATTCCAGAACACTTGATGACTTTGACAGTTTTTTTCCCATGACGGATGTATTTAAAATTTTCGACAAATATTTGGCGACTTGTAAATTTTGAGTTTTTCCACCAATAAAAAAACTCAAATACTATTGTTAATGTTGTATGGTGAAACATTCCATTACATTATGTTAACGTTGTTGTGTGGTGATGTCTTCATCAACAAACTTAGCCCATTCTTTCTTATTTCTTGTTAATATTTTTGCCTCATTCCATGTTTTTCATTTTTTGTTAATTTTTCTAACTCTGCTGTCTCATGTTTCTCTCGATCTCCCGCGTTTTCTCTCATTCATATTTCTTGCCACCCTTACTTGTTCAACCTGTCTGTAATTTGTAGGTGTCTCCACCATCCCAATTGCCTTGATTGAATATATACAAGTGTTGATATATGGTCTTAAGTAGATTTATTGTTGTCTTCATTGATACCTCTTTTTTGTTTATAAAAGTCTGATTCATTGCGTTGTACAATTTTAATGTTTTTTTTGCACTCTATCGTTTATTTCTTTTTCCTGTCTCTCGTTCTCTTGTAGTTCTACACCTAGATATTTGAAACTTATTACTTGTTCAATTAGTATAACATTGTCTACTCTTATCTGTATGTTTTTATGTTCCTTTCCTACTGCCATCACTTTCTTTTTGTATTTATTTAATTTCATCCCATATTGTTTCAGAGCATCATTCCAAATCTCCAAGTTCCTTTTTCTTTTGTAAATGAACCTCTTTTCCGGCCATGACAGATCTATATGACGGTATATTTTACAATGTCTAATAAGTCTTTTTTATTTTATTTTATCATTAAGATAACTTTTATTACTCTACTATTTTGAAGAATTCCTCTGAAAAAATAGTTGTTTTTAAAGATAAGATGTTGATAACGTTTAATACCAGTAATTTTCACTTTTATTACAAATAGTGAAAACATCTTATTAAATATACATCAAGTACGATTCTGAATACTTATTAATACCAATTTAATTATATGACAGATTGTAGAAAATGACCTCCGCACTTTATTTACAATAGGTAGACTCCGTTTCACATAGGAAGAACCCACTAGAGTCTAGAATTTGCAGTCGTATGCGCGAAGAAGCTGCACATAACAATATCTGAAAATCAATATCGGTCAATGCCTTACAGGCTTCTGCAACTTCTAGACTCTAGTGGGTTCTTCTTATGTGAAACGGGATCTACTTACATGTATTCAAATAAAAAAAATGTAATTTTGTTATTTGAAAATAATAATAGAGGTGTGTATTAATATTATTATTTTAAAATTCTTAAGAACGGTTAAAATGCAAAAATGTCCGTCTACCATGTACATTTATATAAGGGATCATTTTATTTTGTAATAGTTCTATATCAATTTATAACAATTTCCATTCCCCATAGTCGTACGATGAGATTTTTCATCTATTCATGTTTTTATTTGTTTTCACTTCTACCTGTTGATTTCTCTACAGTCTTAGCATTTTATTTGAACCACATGCAAAGGGTAATCATCAATTGATACAAAAATTATTTAAATTGTACCAAAATCCGATACATTACATTGAAAGTTTTGACATGAAATCAGGTAAAAATAATAGATAAAATCTAATTCATCAATCACACGTAATCTACAGAAGCTTCTAAATTATGAAAATAATTGTCAAATGATGTGATTCTTTTCAGGGATATAGTTTTCAATTACTGTTTCGATGATAAAAGTTCACTAATCAAATCAATTGATCGGTTACGTGTAATGATAACGTGCCACTCAAAAATGGATCTGGATGATAATTTTGAATTAAAATTGCCATCATTATACAGACTGGCCCATGCTGAAATTACTCTCTTCATTGTGAATTGAAATAGGAAATAGGTATTTGGCGATCTTGTACAAGTACTTCTTCGAAATAGAAATATAGCGTCCAAGGAGATGTGTGACAAGTTTGAGTAGGGGAGACTGGGGAGCTTTGAGCCACTTTTTTCCATCGACCTGGTTTTCTGTCGTGTTTTAGTAATTGCAATAATTTTCAACTTGATTTTGAAAAGTTCCAATTTTCCAGATAAATGGAAGGCCTCATATATATGTCCTATTTTCAAAAAGGATAATAAGAATGATATAACCAACTATAGGCCAATAACTATTCTGAATAACTTTTCTAAGGTGTTCGAAATAGCAATACATGAATATCTCTCCAAAAAGGTTAAACATATTATCTTACCAAACCAACATGGTTTTATGTCGGGTAGGTCATCTATCACTAATTTATTCTGCAAAACGCAATTCATTGCAGAGACGTTAGATGAAAGAAGTCAGTCTACACTGACTTCTCCAAGGCGTTTGATAGAATCAATCACAATATTTTACTAGTTAAACTGGACACACTAGGATTTCATCAAACACTAGTAAATCTCCTTAAATCATATCTATCGGATCGACCGCAATTTGTAAAATTTCTTGGTTATAATTCAACGGTTTTTTATCAAACCTCTGGAGTACCTCAGGGTTCTGTCTTGGGGCCACTTCTTTTTATTTTAAATGTTAATGACATTCTGTCTCAAATTGATGTAAAACTTTGTATGTTGACGATCTCAAGTTAATTCACAGAATCGATTCAATTCATGATTGCATTAAACTCCAAAATAATGTCGAACTACTAAATGACTGGTGTATAGAAAATATACACATTTCTGCAATCGAACGTATGCAGAGGCGCTTCTTTAAGTCAGCATGTTTCATTCTGGATGGTTTGTATCCGGCGCGGAATATATCGTAGCAGTACTTTTATGATCGGTTTTGTGCACACAGTCTGCTGAGAAGGCGGTCAATGTACTCTTTATTATTTTTATATAAAATTATACACCAGAAATTAGACTGTAATGATCTAGTTGCCATATTAGATTATCATGTTCATAGGTTTAATTCCCGAAATAATCAGCTGTTTTTTCAACGAACTTATCGAACTAATATATACAAATCTTTACCTCTACAGTTTCTAATTGAAAATTATTCCAATATAGAAAAATCTGTTGACATTTTAAACTGCAGCCAATCGTCAATTAGACGTTATTGTTTAGAAACCTAAATCTATCTTAGATGAGAAACAGCTTTTAATAACTTTTTTTTCTCTTTTATTCTATATTTTGATTCCAATTGGTGCTAGTTCAATTTATGATATATGTGTAGTTTGAGCATACATAATTATTGTAATGTTTTCTTATATATTGTGATAGTTTTTTTTTGTAAATTATCGTATGTTATTCATCTAACTACTACTAACCTTATCCTGTAAATTGGGTACCTCCCGTAGGATATTGTAAATAAATAAATACTTAAATAAAGTTTTTTACATATTGATTAACTATTGGTTTTAATTTTTCAACACAATAGCAAGGATAGTTTAAAAATCCTTATTTGAGCAAAAAATAATTTATATAAGTACCAAATGCACTTGTCTCAAACCTCCTATCATAAGGGAGGTTTGAGACAAGTAAAGGGAGGTTGGAGGCAAGCGTAGGGAGGCTTGAGACAAAAGTAGTAACGATAAAGTCACGAGTTGAAATCAAATTCATTAAAGACAGTTAACGAGTGTTTAGCCTTTTAACCCTGCAATAATAATAATTGACACAAAAAATACACATAGGTACTTGAAAAAAAAAATAAAAGAATACAGCAATCATAAAAATATTTGCCAAAAAATCTAGAATAAATTTTCATATTTGGAAAAATCGACTGAAAAAGAAAGGGTCCTATGCGTTCTTGCTGTTCCTCCAGTGAAGGAGGTGTTTGGTAACTGAACCAGATCATCCCTAGGTACACAACATTCATCGGCAACATCGGGAAAATAAATTTGTATTCCGGAGGATTAAGTCTCATGCATAATAAGTCGTAATCGTTGCTATTAACATTTATGACCTTAGCAACGTAATGACGGAAAGTATTTTATTCATGTAATTCATCCATATATTTCCAAATATAATAATGTGAATAAAGAATCCTTATAAATTTTGTTATAAAACCTACATTGCTTAGCCTCAAAAACAACTTTTCACTATAACTTTCGTAAACGATTTAGATTTGCTATTAAACTTAGATAATGTGAAAGAAGCAATGAATAAGCATCCACTAAACGGAGAATTAAGTTCATTTAAGTATACGTTACCAATGAAACATTTATGGATCAAACCTCCCTCTGGCTCAACCCTCCCCAGTCTCCCCTACTTGTAAATTGTGACAGTTAGGCATGTCTCTCTCGAGTCGAAGTTTGCGTATAGGAAAGTGAACATACAGGGTTGGGATAAAGTATGGAACAAAAGACGTACTCGTTTATTTATTACTATGCATACAAACAACATCAATTAGGTAGTTTATCTGAATAGTTTTTTGCTCTAATGCAAAAAACTCAGAGGTTAATTGAAGTGCTATATTCCTCATTTTTACAATTTTTTTTACACTAAACTCAGTATGTATGAATTCAAAATAACAAGCTCCCATTTAAATTGAAGAAGTTGATGGCATTTCCAGTTAAACCGGAAGTATATTATTAACAAAAAAATGAACATCAGGTGCATTTTGTTCCATTGCACTTACCTGCAAATTTTCATAAAAAATATCGATCTTTTCGTTTAAAAGATATTTTTACTTGGTTCCATAATTTATCCCAACCCTGTATACTCAACTTATTTTTGGCCGCAGATTTCAATGAAAGAGAAGAAATGCTACTTCCATTTAAAAAAAAAGGTAGAACGTGTCGCGGTACACACGGTAGGAACTTTAGTTCCTTTTAAGCAAAAATTGTGTAATACATCTGACGTTATAGATAAACGATTTGCATATTCTTTGGTGGTCGAGTAGTAAGCATACCAGACTCTTATGCAGTAGACCCGGGTTCGATTCCCCGTGAGGAATTTTTTTTTATTGTTAATTTTATATTTGAATAATTATTCTGCTTGTTATTAATAACGACAACAGGTAGACGTTTGAAATATTTAGCAGAATATTCATTATTATAGATAATGGTACGGTACCCTTCATGAGGGAGTCCGACTGGCCACATCTACTTATAACATCATCGTATATTTAAAAAAGGAAACCGTAGCATTATACAAGTTGGACATTCAAGAACTGTACGCTTACCACAAAATTAGTGGAAACATAAAATTAAATTGTTAAATTTTTAATTTGAAGTTATATTACAGTTTATATAAATTATTATTTTCTAGATTTTTTCCTAAGTGGGTCGTAGAAAAAATATGCTGCTCGACTCGTGTGGATTGTCCATATCGTACTTGAACGATTGAGCACTCCGCCTACGGCGTCGTGCTCCATCTTCGTCCTCGTGCGATATGGCCATCATATCCACACTAGTTGCACAAACTACAATTTCTTTCAAAATATGCCCTTTTACATTTAAAAACTACCTGCCAAATGTAAAATCAATTTATCCATCCATTTTAAAGTTATCGAATTAAATCATTCAAGTTTTCAAAATTTCAACACCCTGTATTTCGAAAAGTGAATGTGCTAGACCCCTTAATCGCGCAAAAAAAATTATGGAAATAATAGTAAAAATTTATCCGAACAAATTCAAGCAGATTACCAGCACTGCGAATACCAGCTTTACATAGAATTTTAATATAAAATCGGTGGTTCAGTGGTAGAATGCTCGCATTCCACGCGTGCGACCCGGGTTCGAATCCCGGCCGGAGCATATGAATCGCTGCTTCGTAAACGAGAGAGAGACTAAGGAGAGAGCACAAGCACGCAAGCAAGGCACATAACGAAGCAACGTAACATAACGTAGCGTAACGGTCAGATCTTTTGCGTCGCGCGCGACCCCTGGTCGCTCAAACATAACCTGACGTAAAGAACTAAAGTTCCAAAATTTGATATTTGACATTTGTGGAGTTGACTTTTTATCAATTTTTTACGAACCCTATATAAAATAAAGCGGTTTTTGACATGTCACCAATTACCTTGACCTTCCTACTCATTAACCAGAGAAGCAATTTTTTGTATTGAAAATGTTCATCTAGAATTTTGAACAAAAAGGTATGCACATCAATAATTTTTCATTAAAAAAAATCAATATCTCGAAAAGTATACATTCTAAGTAATATTCTACACAAAAAGACATAAAAATTCAACGTGGACTTCGAAAAGTTAATAATATACCGGGTGTTGTATTTAAAATAACAAAGTCATTTATATGCTTAATTACCACAGACATATATTATTTTTATATGTCTGTGTTAATTACAGTTTCCTGTAACAATTGTGATATTTAAGTAAAGCGTGTTATCAATAGATGTCAAGATAATAGTATCATACATTGTCTGTCGGAGCACATAGCTCGAGAAGTAGATGTTTGTTCTTGGCGAACGATCTACTCTTTGAAAAGTAATTTCCAAATTTTCAAGGCGTTATAATTATTATGATACGATTATAATGACATTCAAGTGATTTATAGTTTAATAATTTTTATTTCAGTGATGAAGAGCTTATACGCACATCAATACAGAACAATGAGTTTCTCCATAAAATTATCTCGAAGGAACAATTACATGGAGTAATATCAGCCATGTACAGTAAAGATGTTTCGGCTAACCAGACAATCATCAAGCAAGGAGACAAGGGCAAACACATGTATATTTCAGCTAGAGGCACTTTCCAGGTTATTATCAAAGGAAAATTGGTAGAAGAATTTAATGATTCTCGAGTATTTGGAGAGATTGCTATTTTGCACAAAACTAGAAGACTGGCATCTATAAAAGCAGTGACAGCAGGAAAAGTTTGGGTTCTTGATAGTAAAGTGTACCAACAAATAAGTATTAGAAGCGCTATAAAGCAGGAAGATGAAATAAAAGAGTTCTTATTAAATAATAAAATATTAAATGTAGTAGGAAAAGATGCACTGCAAATTGTTTCTACGTTACTTAAAACAGAATTTTATAATTCTGGAGATAAGATTATTAGGGAAGGCGATAGAGGTGAGTACATCAACAGTTTATCTACGAGGACTGTCTTTTATATTTTGCATATAAAGCGATGAATTGTATATTCATTCATTTATATTATTATTATTATTGTTATCAAAAAGTGAGAATCAGCTGAGGTATCGGTATCTGTATCTGTAGAGTAGGGAGGGTGACTGTAGGCTCACAGAAGTTAGGCCACATGTGACCCATTGTTCATCCTCCCGAGGAGTTGTCCTCCTAGGTCATCGTCCATCCTGTCCTTCCCAGGAAGGTGTACAGGTCACTAGGAGACATCTCCTTTATATCGGCAGGTATAGGCCAAGACTCACCGAACACACACTCTCTAATAAGAGAAACTCGCATAATACATGACTGACAGTTTTATCTTCCTGTTCACACATCCTGCCTAGAGGTGTGTCCACTAGCCCCATAGTATGAAGTTGTTTCCTTATATGACAGTGGCCAGTCAGAAATCCTACTGTTTAACGTAGGTTTTTTCTGGTCATCGCCAAATATTTCTTCGGCGACAACTTCCAAGGGTCGCCCTGGGTGATTCTGGCAAGACTGCATCCTTTGATTCCATCCCATCTCTTGAGGGATTTACTCCTGTCGTGCCCTTCAACCCACCTCAGGATAATATTATCTGCCGAGGCATTACCTAATTATTGGTGGCACTCTAGTGCTAGCCCCGATATAGCACGTTGTCTGTTCAAGGCTAATAGGGCTTGTCTACTATTAGTGCAGATTGTTATATTTTTGTCAGAAATTTCTTCTCTGGTTGCTGAGCTGAGCTGATCTATAAACCTATAATTGCCCATTTCATACATCAGACGAGAGGTGGTATAGTAAAAAAATAAAAAGTTATGAAAGCACATCAAAATTAATACTTAAAAATAAGAAAAAGGTAGAACGTGTCGCGGGACACACGGTAGGAACTTTAGTTCCTTTTAAGCAAAAATTATGTAATACATCTGACGTTATAGATAAACAATTTGCATATTTCTCGGTGGTCGAGTAGTAAGCAAACCAGACTCTCACGCGGTAGACCCGGGTTCGATTCCCCGTGAAGAAGTTTTTTTTAACTGTTAATTTTATTTTTAAATAATTATTCTGCTTGATATAACGACAACAGGTAGACGTTTGAAATATTTAGCAGAATATTCATTATTATAGATAATGGTACGGTACCCTTCATGAGGGAGTCCGACTGGCAACATCTACTTATAACAGCATCGTATATTTAAAAAGGGAAACCGTAGCATTATACAAATTGGACATTCAAGAACTGTACGTTTACCACAAAAAAATTAGTGGAAACATAAAATTGAATCGTTAAATTTTCAATTTGAAGTTATATTACAGTTTATAGAAATTTTTATTTTCTAGATTTTTTCTTAAGTGGGTCGTAGAAAAAATATGCTGTTCGACTCGTGTGGATTGTCCATATCGCACTTGAACGATTGAGCACTCCGCCTACGGCGTCGTGCTCAAACTTCGTCCTCGTGTGATATGGCCATCATATCCACACTAGTTGCACAAACTACTATTTCCATCAAAATATGCCCTTTTAAATTTCAAAACAACCTGCCAAATGTCAAATCAATTTATCCATCCATTTTAAAGTTATCGAATTAAAACATTCAAGTTTTCAAAATTTCAACACCCTGTATTTCGAAAAGTAAATGTGCCAGACCCCTTAATCCTCATATCAATTTGTCCAATTTTACGAGAGGAATCTACATGCAAACGTTGTAATTACCCCTAACGTTCGAGATGCTTATACCATTTTTTGCGCGATAGTATTGAAATAAATTCCGAATAAAATAATTTAAATTTCTCCGAAATGAACGAAATGTCAAAAGTGAAATTTATACTTCTCGATCAGTTTAAAATATATTTTGCATTTTGGTGAAATTGTTTATTATTACTTTACTTATTTATTACTTTTTGACGTCTGAACGGTAAGTAAATCAGTTACCGACGTGTTAAACTTAGAAACCAGTAAACATAACCTTCCGTCCTGACAACCGATGCTGTAAATAAACAAAAAAGATCAATCGTGCAAAAAAAATTATGGAAATAATAGTAAAAACTTATCCGAACAAATTCAAATAGATCACTAGCTCTGCGAATACCAGCTTTGCATAGAATTTTTATATAGCATCGGTGGTTCAGTGGTAGAATGCTCGCCTGTTACGCGGGCGGCCCGGGTTCGATTTCCGGCCGAAGCATATGAATCGCTGCTTCGTAAACGAGAGAGAGACTCAGGAGAGAGCACACACACGCAAGCAAGGCACATAACGAAGCAACGTAACATAACGTAACGGTCAGATCTTTTGCGACCCCCGGTCGCTCAAACATAATCTGACGTAAAGAACTAAAGTTCCAATAATATGGAAAATATGCTACAATTAACAGAAAGTTGAATATTTTTAAAGTAAGATTGATAGGACGAACTAATTGGCTTTTAAAAGTTGGAAGTGGGGGTGCAGTAACTGTATCTGTCTCCAAATTGTTCCACGACTAGAAGACACGATTGACTATGAAGTTCTTTCGTTTCGTTGTCCTGAAATGTGCTTTCTTGAGTTTGAAATTATGTCCTCGCTATCGAGTTTCAGTATTAATCTGGAACATATTACACAGAGTCGGCAGGGATCCGTGTAGAATTCGATAAGCTGGCATCAAACCTCCACGTTGTCCACTGTTGTCAAATTTAGCTGGTTCAAACGATCTTCGTACGATGGTCTCCTGATGCCAAACGACATTCAGGCTGCTCGCTGTTGCATGTTACGATCTCTAACTGATTCTGAGCTCCAGACTTGTCCTCCATATTCAAGCATCGGTCTAACGTAAACTTTGTAGAGGTTAGTAAATGTTTCAGGTGACGTTTTTGAAAATATTTTCTTCAATAGGTACAATTTTGTATTTGCTCTTTAATATGGTGTGATCATGGTATATCATTTGTTATGGTAACTCCAAGATCATTGTGGTATTCAACTTTGACTAATTGCTCATCATTAAGGGTGTAATCCCGTCTTTCTTAATATTTAACGGCAATAACCCTTCGTAATTCTAGTTGTGAATAGTGACTAAGTCACAGTAATGGTTGCGATCCTGGAATATTGTAGAGTTTTGTATCATCAGCGTAGAAAGAACAGGTTTACTTGAGCGAGTGTGATAAATCTGATGTACAACATACAAGCAGCAAAGGACCAAGTACGGATCCTTGATGGACTCCGCTCAGTACGGGATATTGATCGGAGAAATAATCAACAATCCGAACACAAAAATGTCTATTTTCTAGGAAATTCCCTTTAGTAGTAGCCCACGTATAACAAAATGTTCTTGTCTAAACAAACGTTTTTTCTGGTGAGACTTATTGGTCTATAGTTATTTGTGTTGCCCTTCTTAAAGTTGGTGTAATAGATACCAACTTCCAGCTATTTGTTCTACAAACTATACAAACTAATTGATGGTTTTATTTGACGCCATATTGCGGTGGATCAATTGTAGTGCTATCTAGCGGCACGTATTGAAAGTAGGTACAATTAAGGTAGAAAACTGAGAAATCAGAAACTGTAATTAGTGTACAGCTATCTACTTTTAACTCACTTAATAATGTCAATGTTGCCATGTTTCAATTATAAACTAACTAGATATTTCAGAGTTCCTGTAAAAAAAAAAGACGCACACCGTTTGTGGTATTATGAATATTATGTTTTCGTGTACATTTTAAAATTATTCAGTTTATACATAATATATACTAGAAAAAAAGGTTTCTTACAATTGTGTACTTTATTTGTTTCAAGTTAAAAACATAAATATTTATTATTTGCCACACTTCTATTATGGACAAAGATAAATAAGTGTCACAATGTTACCAGCGCATGGTCCTTTTGGAATACTGAAATTATGGTATTGCTGGTATTGTGATACTCACACTAGAAGTGTGGCGATTGGCGAACAATAAATAGATAATGTTCTCAACTTGAAACTAACAAAATACACAACTTTTTCACTTTTATTAATTTCACAAATATATTTAGGGCGTGTCTCGGCTTTCCACAGGAACACTGAAATATTTAGTTTGTTTATAATTGAAACATGGCAACATTGACATTTTTAAGTGATTAAAATGTAGATGGTGCCACATTAATTACCCTTAGTAGGTACCTATTTTTCTACCTCAGGCCTACTTTCGATAAGTGCCGCTAGATGGCACTACAAAACGATCGTACGATCCACCACAGTATGGCGTCAGCTGAAACCATCAATTCTAATTTTACTGAGTGGATATATCAAGTATTCGCAACATCTTTTCGAAAACAGGACAGTTTTACCAACAAGACCTGGCGAGGATGAGGATGACTTAAGATTATCAAATTTTTTCACAGATTTTTGTCGGATAGAAATTTATTCTGGAAATATATTGTTGTTCGAATTTTTCTTAATTCGAACAAAAGTGGTCAATATGTCCCCGACAAAACCATTTTCAGCAAAGAAAAAGACGTTACCCTCTCTAACCTCCTACTATCTAAAACATCCCGCTTTTAATTTTTGCCAGAATATACAGGGTGGGGCAATCTTCTGACATCGGAGGATTACATCGTTGTGGTGATAGATAGAACTTTATAGTTTTGTGTGAGCTAATACAGTTACTGAGAGCACATTTTGAAAATACTTTCGATTCTACAGGGTGTTCCAAAACCACGTAGCAGCACAAACTTACATTCTTTTAAATGGAACGTACTATATTTTGTTCAAGAATCGAAAAGATCTCACCGAGAGCGCTACAAAAATATAGCACTCTAATATATTATAAGGGTGTTTTACAAAGATATGGCCAATTATTAGCAAAAAAGACCTCCTCTTTAACACTCTGCAAAACATTAAATTAAAATAAATCAACAGGTCTTTGTATTCAAATGTCATACACACATCATTGGCTGTACTCAGTATTAATTACTTTTTTATCTGTGGCTTCTTTAATACAGGGTGAAACAAAACGCAAATCAAGCAATATCTCAAAATTTTTAAATGAATCACCCTTTAAGTCTTTTCACAATTTGTTAGTACAGTTAATAAACTTTCGAACGATGTAGTACACTTAGGGCATAAGTTAATGGAAAATCGTAGATATTTTATGATAATGGTCAAAAACAAGTATTTTACGTACACAAATTAAATGGTATTAGATTTTTACATGCAACATCTTGTGAATTTTAACATTTCTAAGGCAAACATGCTAATCGTAATTTTGGATGCATCTAAAATATCTTTGACTTCTACTCTTACCATTAGAGGAAGGAAAGAAGGAATTATGTTGGAAGAAATATTTTTGTTTACTGTAAGTAGGCTAATGTCATCATAGTACTAATAAATATAAAAGCAGTTTTTAGTCTTTAATAATTACTTAAGTCACCACAAACAGTATATCTTAGTTATGTAAAATGCAAGCTTGTAATTTATTTTTGAACTTTTTCTATTTTTGAAAAACTAACAATTATGAAAACCAACATTATAAGAACACTTACATTTACATAAATGAACATTGACATTCTATAAAAAGTATAGTAGTTTATGCTAAGTGTTCAAAATGGCGACCATTTACTTCCATACAATTCTTTTCAAAAACGAGGATCTTACTATTTCCAAGATAGCTGGAGTTATTGTGAAAAATGCGTTACGAATCCTTTCTTTCGCGTCTTCTCTGGTAGTAGGTTCCGTTTGATACACAAGTTGCTTGATGTATCCCCATAAAAAGAAATCCATCGGTGTGAGATCCACGAAATTGGTCCACCACGTCCTATCCACCTGTCGGTAAAATGTCTGTTTAACCACCGACGTACACAACGAACGTGATATACAGATGCTTCATCTTGTTGGAACCACAAGTTAACTAGGTATTGTGTTTGAATCAACTTCCTAATCACAAACGAAGAATACAGCAATATTTCTTTGACATTTATTAGTAGATACTATTTTGATAGTAGCCCACTTGATATAATCAAAAATATGGCTTGATTATGTTTCGCCCATTCTCAAACAAGCCTATAATAACAATTCTTGAAAGTGAAACTGAAATTTTATTTCATTGATTGAATATTGTAGTTGCATCCAAAATTACGATTAAAATGTATGCCTTAGAAATGTTAAAATTTACAAGAGGTTGCATGTAAAAATTTAATACCCTTTAATTTATGTACGTAAAATACTTGTTTTTGACCATTATCATGAAATATCTACGATTTTCCATTAACTCATGCCCTAAATGTACTACATCGTTTGAAATTTTATTAATTGTACTAACAAATTGTAAAAAGACTTATAGGGTGATTCATTAAAAAATTTTGAGATATTGCTTGATTTGCGTTCTGATTCACCCTGTATCAAAGAAGCCACAAATAAAAAAAGTAATTAATACTGAGCACAGCCAATGATATGTGTATGACATTTGAATACAAAGACCTGTTGATTTATTATAATTTACTGTTTTGCAGAGTGTTAAAGAGGAGGTCTTTTTTGCTTATAATTGGCCATATCTTTGTAAAACACCCTTATAATATATTAGAGTGCTATATTTTTGTAATGCTCTCGGTGAGATCTTTCCGGTTCTTGAACAAAATATAGTACGTTCCATTTAAAAAAATGTAAGTTTGTGCTGCTACGTGGTTTTGGAACACCCTGTAGAATCGAAAGTATTTTCAAAATGTGCGCTCAGTAACTGTATTAGTTCACACAAAATTATAAAGTTCTATCTCTCACCACAACGATGTAATCCTCCGATGTCAGAAGATTGCCCCAACCTGTATACTTATCTCCCTTTTCATCTTGGTTTTTTTCTCTTCTGAGGAACCAAGATCAGTTGAAAATAGCTCATCAATCCGACATGTTCTGGGTTCTAGTAACCCCTTATAATACAAACATATGACTGACACTCATAGGATAAGCATACTAAACAGCCAGGCAGCCCTTGCAGCTTTAAGCAGCCGCAAGGTAACATCCAGATTGGTAGAAGAATGCCAGAAAGAACAAAATGAACTAGCAGATCACATTAAAGTAAGATTAGTGTGGGCACCGGGACATAACGGTATTTCTGGAAATGAACAAGCTGATTAAGTCGCGAGAAGAGGTTCAGCAACAGCATATGCTGGACTAGAACCAGCTCTTGGGACCACAAAGAAGGTAGTCCGACGGCAAATACAAAAATGGGTACAGAGCCAACATAGACTTCAGTGGAGGAACACTCCAAAGCAGGTACACAGTAAAACCTTCATAGGTGACACATGTGTAAAACGGGCCGAAGAACTACTGAATATCAGTAGGTATAAGCTAAGAATTATTACAGGTTATCCAACGGGTCATATAAGGTTAGATATATAACGGGTACCTCAGCTGCAGACTCTGTGGCATGGAGACCGAGACCGTAACCCATATCTTATCTGGACTGGATTGGACTCGAGTATATGGTACACATCCAATGGACCTATGTCGTCTACTCGAAGGTACGGGGGTAACTGGATGAGTGGAGTAAATGTGGGAGTAGAGTACAATAAGCCAATAGGCTGCAGTGCTCCCGGCATCAGAACGGCTTCCAAAACACAAAAAGAAACCCTATAATTATTTTATAATATATCTTTTCAGCCTAATCAATTAGGCATATACACTCGTAGATCTTTGTAAGTACAATAGTTTAACTTTCTTTGAGATAATCTGTAGGTAATTTGTAATTATATATATGTTTATTCACAACAGACCTTACCAAATCGTCTGATGGTGCCGAACCAATTAATCAATAACCAAACATAATGGTTAATTTTGACATTTGATATTTGTTGACAGGCGCCAACTATATTGTTAAATGCATGCTACACTCAAAAGACAACCCTCGTATTTTTGAATGTTGTACATTCTCATTTATCTTGTATCTCACTGAAATTATTCTCTCATCAACCACAGTGTTCAAATGGAAATTAATTTAATGGAATTTGTATTTTAGGTGATAAATTTTTCATAATTAGAGCAGGAACAGTGACAATTACGACAGAAAAAGAAGGAATGGTAAACGTGTACAAGAAAGGTGACTGTTTCGGAGAACTGGCTCTTCTAGAAGAAGATTGTAGAAAAGCTACAATAACAGCGAACGCTCCTGGAGTCGAATGTCTAACGCTAAGCAGAAAAGAGTTTATAGCTCACTTTGGAGAAATCAAAACATTCAAATATATCAAAATAAAAGATAAACCAAAAGATTCAATCCGATCAGTTCACACAGAATTCGATGACATTGATTTGAAAGATCTGAAAATAATCAAAACTATTGGAGTTGGTGGATTTGGTAGAGTAGAATTAGTGCAGCATACGCGAAATGAAAATGTCGTGTTCGCGCTAAAGTATTTGAAAAAGGTTGAAATTGTTCAACAGCATCAACAGGAACATGTTTTCAACGAAAAGGATATTCAGATGAGCTGCAGATCTCCGTTTATCGCTAGATTGTTTAGAACTTACAAAGATAGAAAGTATGTTTATTTCCTGATGGAATGCTGTTTAGGTATGTTTAATTTTGAATTTATATTGATAATTGAAAGCCAATAAGCGAAGATTTTCTAAATAATGAGCTATACCTACCTACTTCAAATGATCTGGGCTTCAAATCTTTAGGATTTTTATGATTTTTGTTTACATAAGAGGAAAAACATCCAATTTAACATAATACACCCGTATTCAAAAATATAAAATAACGATAAGGGTCTCGTCACGGAAACAGCTCCGTTTGGTATCAGTTAGTATTCACTAGGGCGGGTTTATCAATGCTCGGTTAAATATTGTAGCCTTCGGCTAAATCTTAGCTGTTGGTCAAAGTGTTTATCAACTGCCAGTTTGCATTAGCTGGCAGTCAAACTTTCGGCTATCCTAGCTGCCACTATCGTGTTGATGTTAACCATAGAACATACAGTTAAATACGAGAAAGTGGTGTTCCGTTATTCTAACCATAGATTCTAACTGACAACTGTGTCATGATTTTTTCATGTTTGCTCACATTTTGTGACAAAGATTATTTCATTTTTAAATTTGATAGTGTTATTATCGTTTAGGGTGAAATCGAGAAGCTTATTTGATTCTTTTATAGTAGTTTAGTAGCATCTAGGTTCTGTTTGTATTTTATTTCATTGTTATTGTCAATGTATATTGAGGAACATTTTCGATGAAGAGCTTGGAGATTGGCGAAATATGAAAATTTGTAGAGTACGAAAGACGACCATATACTGTTGAAGAACGGATAAATCCCTTTGAAGAGCTCGATGATGTCGAGTTTATTACTCGGTTTCGATTATCTAAACCCAGTGTTCTCGTGATACTCCAACAAATTCCAGCTATTCTCGCCAAGTCACAGCATCCGTCTTTTTGCATTCTATTATACTTTTATGGTGAGCGGCTACTTTTATAAGTAGCTAATTGTCGCTCTGACTCCGTGAAATTGTGATATCTTTTTTGTTTTGTGGACATCACAAAACAGTCTAACCTATAGAAGTGAAAGTTTATAGGATGACCTTGAATACAAAAATGAGGTTTCAAACCCATCCACCCGAAGCGCTAGTTGCAATTGAGTTGTCGAAACAGGCCTGGCAGCTAAGGCCTTTAGCACGGAAAGAAGAAAAGATTTTGAAATTCATGAAAGCTGTCATATAGTTTGTTGTTTTCACCATTGTCTTTCATAGAATGTTTCCTTTTGCCATTTGCTGCTGTTATTTGTGTTTTAATTAGGTACTGTAAGTCTTATCAAGTGTGATAATTCATAATATTTATAATGGTTGGTGTGAAGTGTTGCGTTCCTGGGTGTACAGACATTGCATCAAAACGACATAGGTTTCCCAAACATGACCCTTTGTTGTTGAATGAATGGGTTGCCTTTATTCGCAATCCAAAACTGAAGGAATTAAGCGCTGAACAGATTTATAAATCCTACAAAGTTTGCAACAGATATTTTGAACCACAATAATTTTATTGGGACAAAAAGGGGCCTCACTCGCAAAGCTGTTCCTACAATCCTTTCAAGATTGATCAAAAAGTGATAGGAAATATGTAATATTATCGCTCTTAGGCCTTACTTGGCGCGTGGTAAAATGTAAATTGCATTTAGGAATTCCTAAAATATGCGAATAAAATTAATCATATGTATATTTCATGTAACGGGTGATCCTCCTTACACCAAATTAAAATGAGAAATTTACACTCTGGCAACAACATCTCACGTTCATAACCCGAACAAGGTTGTCAAATGCTCAATTACACTCAGCCTCCAGTTAGCTAGCTGTCAGTTATGTGGTGCATTGATAAACGCTTTCTATTGTAACCGAGACTTTGACTGGCGGCTAGAGATAGCTGAGGGCTACGTAGTTGACAGATTTAACCGGGCATTGATAAACCCATACGAGATATGATGGCATTGTTACAAAACGAGCGGACAGACTATGGTAACGTAGTGTCGGTAACTGAATCCGTAATGTAAGTGTCAATCAAACTCCAACTTCTAACTATATTAGATGTTTGCTTAAAGTTTTCGGGGATTATAATATATTTTTTGTACAGCTGCCATTAAAAGTAACATTTTTAATGCCTGTCAAACGTGTTAAAAGAAGACTTTTAAAAAGTAGCGCGTGTTAAAAGTCATAGTATATTATACACCAAGGTGGTGGAATCTATTATTAATGACCGAGCACCAAAATTATTTCGCGAGTGGCTTTGTCCCGAGCGGAATATGGTGCGAGGCTTATAAATGTCTTTAACACCATATGGTGTTATACAATTTTTTCCACTACTAGCCAAATTTAAGACAAAAATTAAAAATAATTCACTAACGCACCACGAGAAGCGTTTACCCCGTCGTTTGACTGACAAGTACACTGTCAGTTTTCGATATATTATTATCGTTTTGGTTATGTCATCAGTCATTTTTGGTTGACCGCGAATTTTAAAATAATGGCATTTTCATTCAAATAATTTTATCTTGATGGGTAATTTCAAGCAGCAAATATGTTAAAGACAATCTTCTGGGCATACAAAATTATGTTGCACAAGTTTTTGTTGAACTACTATCCGTGAATTCTCAAAAATTTGAATTTGTCAATTTGTCCATTATTGACCTAGGTTAGTAATGGAAACAATTATTATTAACCACTAATAGAAGAATTCAACTTCTTATTTGGCTAGAAGAAGCAATAATTGTCAACTTCAAAGCTAGTAGCGGAAAATAGTATATTATACAACAAGGTGGTGAAGACTATTATTATTGACCGAGCATCAAGATTATTTCGAGAGGGGCTTTGCCCCATGGTGTATAATATACAATATTCTCCGCACCTTCGTGAATAATGGCTATCATTATATTATGCTTGTTGAATAATATACTATTAACACAGAATATAAAGAGAACAGATACGAATCCCGGTAAAAAATCAAACAATTTTCAGCTCCGTCGTCAATGACCTTGGACCTTTAACTCGGTATGGCCGCGATGTTGCCAGTTTAAAATATTTTCTGAATTTCCTACCAAATTGCACTATTGACTCGGGGACAATAATTTCTAGTGCCGAATCTAGTTTTTTTGGAAGTTTCCACTAAATCTTTAAAACTGCTCCATGAATTAAAACAATGATCACAATCGAATATATATTTATGTATTTATTGAATACCTATATATGTACATTCCTATGATTTGTTATAAATAGTCATTACTCTTGGGAGATTGATAATTAATAAAAACATTTTTAGATAACACAAATTACAAAAATCAACCAAATTTTAAAGTACCATTAATTATTAATTTATTTATTATCAAAGGGAATACAATATACACCCAAGCAAGGGAGAATTTTGATTATAATTTGTAGCACCAAAGTTAATATCAAAAACTTTGAAATTTCTTTTTTCATAGGCCGGGATATTAAATTAAAGTGAATATCTTTATAGCTGAGTACACATGACTAGAAAGTCAAGAAAACATATTTGTATTCTGTGCAAATTTTTTTTTTTTATTTTTAAAATCGCAGAGTGCTTTCGGCTATTAAGCCATCTTCAATGCTATACCTGCAAGTATAAAAAACTTTTCGACAACACATTGACGTCAATTTTTAATTTAATTTTAATGTTGATAAAATTGATTTAAATTTAAAACAAGTAATTATCGAGAATCTTTATCATACCTACTTGAAAAAAATGCTTATAAAATATTTGACCTATTATCGTAAATTGAAGGAAATATAATGCAAATTGACAACCCTGTTGAGAAATTTCGCGGAGCAGCCCGAACGGAGTCGACATAAGACGATGGGCATTTAAATAGGTATGTCCACCTATCTCTCTCTCTTTTTACTGTTCTCTGTCAAGCTTTCGTATCTGTTCTCTTTATAATCTGTGCTATTAACCAGTCGTTGAGCACTGATTATATTTCAGCTTGATTATGTCAAGTACGAGTATGATGGAACCGTTAAAAAATTTGGTTTCTGAATACCATTTAGCGTTTTATCATATTACGACTGGTTATAATTCAATCGAGTGTTCTGAACACTTGGTGACTGAAAATCGTAATTTGTTAAAACACAATCTCTGAATTTATGAATAGCTGACACTAGTCTTTCTCAACAGTTTCTAGTAGGTAATTCACCTCACTATGAGAATGAACAGACTTTATCTAATGTTTCAGGTGGCGATTTGTGGAGTTTGTTGCAAAGGCACAAAAATAGACGATTCGATGATAAAGATGCCAAGTTCATATGCGGATGCGTCATTCTATCTTTTGAGTATCTTCACGGAAAAGGGATCATTTATCGTGATCTCAAACCGGAAAATTTACTTATTGCCGCAAATGGTTATATCAAGTTAACAGATTTTGGATTTGCGAAAAAGATTAAAAGCAGAACAAAAACGTATACTTTTGCAGGTAAGTTTAATCAAATAACAGTTTCCAGTAAAATATTAAAATTAAGCTAATAACAGTTTAGCTAAGAAAAAGCAACTACATTCCGGTCTTTCAATGTATGTGTTTTTTTAGGTACCCCAGAGTATGTAGCACCAGAAATTGTTTTAAATAGAGGCCACGACAAAGCCGTAGATTACTGGGCATATGGGGTTTTTGCTTATGAGATGCTTACAGGAAAAACGCCCTTTAGAACAGACGACAGTTCACACATGAAAACATATAACAAGATTCTTTCTGGTATCGATAATATCGAGTTTCCTACTTATATCAATTTGAAAGCTAGACAACTCGTGGAAAAATTATGTCGACCAGTACCATCAGAACGTTTGGGGATGCAGAAAAACGGAATTCAAGATATTAAAAATCACAAATGGTTCGGAGGAATGGATTGGCAAAAGTTGGCGTCACTAGATACTCCTTCTATATTCAAACCAAAATTAGCGGGTCCTGCAGATACCAAATATTTTGATAATTTTAAAAGAGATATTGACAATCCTCCCGACGAGCTTTCGGGATGGGATGAAAAGTTTTAAGATACTGTGATTACCGGTACCCATAACTAATCAATTCGAAAAATTACATTTTCATGGAATATCTAAAAATTCATTTGTCTACTTATTTTAATTTATCCATCGTAGTAATAATTAATAATTTCTTTTAAAAAATTAACTTCATAAATTTTCCAACTTCCTATTTGCTGGATTCCAATTATTGTTCCGGCTAGTATCAGAGTGTAATAGAAAAATACAACCAACTGCCAAATTTGACGCAAATTTACCCACAAAGTTAAAAAAAATGTGTAGTCACTGATCCTGAAAAATAGCCAATCTGCCACTCGAGGAAGAAGCTACTTGAAGTTGCAGTTGTATGCACGAATTTGCTGTCAAAATCAGCGCCATATTGTAAAATTGACATTCGACTTTAAATCAGTAGCGTTTTCACATTTTGTAGGTAAACACAAAATAACGATATTAAAAACGTATTTATCGTAAGTATTGTTTAAATAAAACATGTTTGGTAATTATTTGAAGCTTTTCGAGATAGTTTCACATACAATACTTGGTGTTAAAATGTTTATACTTTCAATTAACGTTACGAGGCGACATTGATAAACTAGACCGATTATGATTTCTGCGCAAGGCAGTTGGCAAACTTCACGTGGCTTCTTCTTATATGAAACGGAGTCTACGTCTTTCACTAGTAACCATCAGGAAGAAAGTATTCAGCAAATTAATTACAAAATTAGGTCAATTTTGCAATGGAATTGAATGACTATGTACATTTTTTTTATTATAAAAGCAATAATGAGTATCTATGTTATATAATGTCACTAGCAGTTTTTTTTATCCTGACAAATTGTGAAAATAACCAAAAATTTAACACTGTCTACCAAGTGAACGCTTGTTAATGACTAAATATAAATAAATTAGTTAACCATATCCATAATGTGTTTATTTTTGAGATAAATGCTGATATTTTCATTTAACTACACAAATTTGGAACAGACAATCTACAGTTATAGTAATAGTATGTATAAAACACGACCAAAGTATTGTTTCTGTAATAATAACAATAGTTCTCATTAGAAAATGTACTTTATATTTTATGGCGTGCCGTTTTGGTATTTAATAACATCGTTTTAAAAGAGGAAAAAATATATATCTCTTCTTTCAAACATTTTTATTCCGTAATTATTCTGTTGAAGAATTAAAATTATGTTTTTCATAATAATAATACGAGAATTTCTATTATGAAAAACATAATAGAAATTGCCGATTTAAAATTATGAAATACATAATGAAAATTCATGAATTTAAATTATGAAAAACATAATAGAAATTCAATTTCCATTATGTATTGAGGTTGCCTATACTACTACCTGAAATTGAATTTCTATTATGTTTTTCATAATTTTAATTCTTGAATTTCTATTATGTTTTTCATAAATTTGAATCTGTAATTTCTATTATGTTTTTCATAATGAAAATTCGTGTATTATTATTATGAAAAACATAATGGAAATTCAACAATTAAAATTATTGAAAACATAATGGAAATTGAAGAAAAAAAATTATGAAAAACATAATACAAATCCGTTTTGTATTATTTATTCAATATAATTTTTATTCTTGAATTTGTATAATGTTTTTCATAATTTTAATTCTTGAATTTCTATCATTTTCTATCATGCTTTTCATAATTTTAATACTTGAATTTCAATTATGATTCTAATAATAATAATACACGTATTTCAATTATGAAAAACAAAATAGAAATTACCGATTTAAAATTATGAAAAACATAATAGAAATTCAAGAATTAAAATTATTGAAAACATAATAAAAATTTCAATTAACATTATGTATTGAGGTTGCCTATTCTGTAGTAATGCATTTACTATACGATTTCAGGTACTTGCATTAGATTAGTAAAGGCAACCTCAATACATAATGTTAATTGAATTTTTATTATGTTTTTCATAATTTTAATTCATGAATTTTTATTATGTATTTCATAATTTTAAATCGGCAATTTATATTATGTTTTTCATGATGGAAATTCCTGTAAGTATTATTATTATGAAAAACATAATTTTAATTCATTAACAGAATAATTAGGGAATAAACATTTTTGAAAGAAGAGATAT
This sequence comes from Galerucella tenella, assembly GCA_910591685.1. Classification (NCBI taxonomy): domain Eukaryota; kingdom Metazoa; phylum Arthropoda; class Insecta; order Coleoptera; family Chrysomelidae; genus Galerucella; species Galerucella tenella. The sequence goes on along the minus strand of CAJUYH010002303.1, from coordinate 10,982 downwards.
TTTTGTTTTTGTTTTTAAAACGATGTTATTACATACCAAAACAGCAAAAAGGTAAAAATCATAGAATACAAATCCTCGATAGAAACCATTGTGATAAGATGAACTAATGTCGAAAGTCTCAGTAATATAATATAATTAAATTCCTCCTTACCAAAATTAAATTGAATAAGGGCGACGACCCAGCACTGTAGTGGAGCGCGTTTGATGCGATTATTTTTTTCACTTGTCAAAATCTGACATTTTGGTGGTTTTAACCAATAGCAATACATTATTCTGG